>PVIJ01002053.1:112178-173588 GCA_004024925.1 Scalopus aquaticus | reverse complement strand
CAAATGCTGGAAAGGATGTGGAGAAAAAGGAACTCTTCTACACTGCTGGTGGGAATGTGAACTGGTCCAACCACTATGGAAAGCTGTATGGCGATTCCTCAAACTGCTAAACATGGAGCTCCCATACGACCCAGCAATACCACTTTTGGGAATTTACCCAAAGGACACAAAAACACTAATCTGAAAGGATACATGCACCTGTATGTTCATTGTGGCACTGTTCACAATAGCAAAGGTATGGAAGCAACCCAGATGTCCAAAAATAGATGACTGGATCCAGAAGATGTGATACATATACACAATGGAATACTATTCAGCATGGAAAGAAGATAAACACATGCAATTTGCAGCGACATGGATGGAATTAGAGGGAATCATACTCAGTGAAATAAGCCAGAAAGAAAAAGAAAAACATCGAATGGTTTCACTTATAACAGGACTATAGGGAGGCCCGGTGGGAGAGAGACACTCGGCGGTGGGGTGGAGGGGGGAGGGAGGATAAGGGCACAAAATGGAAGAGAGGAGAATACAGGGGACCATGGAGATGGATCACGGGTGAATTGGTGGTGGGCTGCCCAAGGGGAATACAAAATGTAAAAGACATAAATAACAATAAAAAAAAAAGAATTACAAAATCAATCTGGGAAGGACAGAGGGGGATGGAAGAATACATTTTTACTAAAACAGAAATGAATAAAATTTACAACCCATGGATTAGTATAAATACACATATTCCCTAACTCTATCAGGTGAGAGGGCCTAAAAGCAATAATATCCCAACAATAATGATCATATTTAGAGCCCAGATCTTAGTTCCCAAATACCATTCTTCAATAAAAGAAACCAAGTCTTCCTGGAGACAAGGCTGAGATAGGAAAAACACAGCTTACAGTGTTATGCTGTCTCACAGCCTGAAACATCTTGTATGTCAGAGAGTAAGGAAGTGCTCTAAAAAGAAAGAAAAGGGGCCTTCCTGGTGGTGTAGGGGTTAAGTCTCAGCACTATCATGTTATCACCACCATGTATGGCACAGCAGACCTCTCCGGTCTCGCCAGCTGCTCCCCTCAGCAGTATATTTCAGTAGATCCGCCTGTTCTGCTCCCCACTGTCTCTGGTGAATCCTCTTGCCCCCTGCATCTCTGGCCTACATTCCAGTTCTCCTATGAATAAGTAAATAAATAAATCTTTAAAAAATAAAGAAGACAGAGGCATATCAAAATACCACAGAGACAACTTAAAAGAGCTCCCAATGGCTAACGTCAGAATAATTTGAGAAACAAAATACTGATAATAAAGGGTTATATTCCAAAGAATTAGGTAAGTTTCAATGAGTCCAACTAGAACCATGTGAATGAATAAGTAACTAAATTCAGAGAAAGACAATGCTTTCTTATAAAATTCCAAAAGTAATAAAGGAAGTAGAAATCACTATTTAAGAGCCACAATAAATTAATTGCTACAGGCAAAAACCAATGAAGAACGACAAAATTTAGCATGTGAAACTTTAAAGAGAAACAGGATATTTGACTAGTCTAAAATATCTTTCCTCCATAATATTAACTAGCTATTGTGGTTTTAACAAATGCCCACAAATTCTTTGGTACTCCTTTCTCCAGAAGGTGGAGCTTAACACATCTCCCCTGGAGTATAGACTGGGCTTGGTGACTTGCTTCTAGTGAATACAGGATGGGAAAAGGATAATTTTATAGTGGAAAAATATGGCAGACACCATGATCAAGGTTATTATCACCACTAGCAAAAGCTGTGTTGATATCATATACCTCTCAATATAAGCAATAAGAAAGGTATTTCATCTCCACGGTATTCTTCCAAAAAGTTTTACAGCATGATTCCTATTAACAAAACATATTACAAAGATACAATAATCAAAAGCAGAGTAGAACTGGCAAAGATAGACACATAGACCAATAGAATAGAATAGAGAGCATAGAAATAAACCTTTCTAATAAGGTCAATAATTTTCAACAAGATTTCCAAGACCACACAATGGGAAAAAGACAGTCTCTTCAACAAATGATACTGGGAAAACTAGACAGCCACATGCAAAAGAATAGTGCTGAATTCCTACTTTACACCACATACAAAAATTAGCTCAAAATGCATTGAAGACCTAATGTAGGGCCTGAAACTATAAAACTCCTAATGAGAACATAACATTGGATTTGGCAATGATTTCTCATATATGAAAACATAAACATCAGAAACAATAGCAAAAAGAAAAATGAGACTATGCCAAATTTATGCCAAACTTAAAACCTTTGGCATGTCAAAAGAAATAATTAATAGAATGAAAAGGCAATCTATAGAATGGATAAAAATAATCGTAAATTATATATCTAATAAAAGGTTTATATTCAGAATACAGATTAAGAAAAAACTATAACTAAACAACATAATTAGCCTAATTTAGAAACAGGCAAAGGACCCAAATAAATATTTCTCCAAAGAAGATAAACAAATATCTGAAAAGCATATGAAAAAAATGCTCATTATCGCTAATCATCAAGAAAATGCAAATCAAAACCTGAGTTAGCAACTCCCCTAGTATGACCACTATCATTAACAGTGTCTACCACTTGGATGTTGGAGATCACTTGGGGAAACTGAAACTCTAGCACACTGTGATGGGAATATAAAAGGGAGCACTGCTGTGAACTACAGTATGGAGGTCTGTCAGAAAGTTAAAAATAGAATTACCATATGATCCAGCAAACTCACTTCTGTGCATTTATCCAAAAAAAATTTTAAATGGGAATACTAAAGAGGCACTTACACACCCATATTTATTGCAGCATTATTCACAACAGCCAAGAGGTAGGAGCAGCCCCAAATATGTATCAACAGATGGAACAGATCAAGAAAATGGGGTATATACATACAATGAAATTTTATTCGACCTTCAGAAAGAAGGAAATCCTGGGCCTCCCTAGTGGCGCAATGGGTTAAGTCTCAGCACTATGACACTCTCTGCAGCCACTGGAGCATGAGTTCGATCCCTGGCTAGGGAGCTTCCCACATGGTGCAGCAGACCTCTCCTGTCTCACCCCGCTGCTCCCCTCAGCAGTGTACTCACTGTTCTGCTCCCCACTGTCTCTGGTGAATCCTCTCACCACCCCACACCTCTGCCTACACCCAAGTTCTTATATGCATAAATAAATAAATCTTTAAAAAAAAAAAAGAACTAAATCCTATCACAGGTTACAACATGGATAAATTTTAAGAACATTATGCTGAGTGAGATAAGCCTATCACGGGAGGATAAATACTGCATGATTCCAGTTATTTAAGACATCTAGAGTATAAACCAAAATAAGATAGACTTCTCATAAGAAAGTTAGGAGAAAACAGAAGATATCTTCAAAATGCTAGTGTAGTGCCAGCAGGAAAATGGCACTAAGCAGGTTCTTGATGATGAGCAGACGGGTATAAATGAGTCCTGGAGCCCTCAGTGGCTTTTTATGGCCTTTTATTATTTAAACTCTTAAACTCTGGCAATGGCTACTTTAAAAAGGGGCGGAAAAGCCTGAAAGCTCTCCAACCTACCCCACAGCTAGAAAAGAAAAATTGTCCTTGAAAATCTACCCAGTAAAAATCTATCAAAAATGAAAGTACAATAAGCACATGAAAATATGCTCAATATCATTAAGGCATCAAGAACATGCAATTCAAAACAACAATGAGATACCACTTCACCCCTTTGCTATAATCAAAAAGACATTAACAAGTATTGGTAAGAAAGTAGAGAAACTGGAACCATAAACACTGTTGGTGGTATTGTAAAACAGTACCATCATTTTGGAAAATAATTTGGCAGTTCCTCAAATAAATATAAGAGTCACCATATGATGCAAAGTTCCACTCCTAAGTATATGCCCAAGAGAGATGAGAACATATGTCTACACACAAAAAAATTTGTGTATTCCAAGACTGAGACAGAGAAAACACAAATAGGATGAAACATATTGTGGTGTCATAAAGTACCCAAAAATTACAAGAAACATTAAAAAAATGGGTAAACAGGAAGGTTCTTGATGGCCAAATATGGGTAATTTGAGCAACAAAATAAATAAGAATAGAAATAGAATTACGACCAACAGGAAAAAAAAAGAATCCTAATGGAAATAAGTTATAATCAAATATACAAATAAATAGGAGGGGTGAGGGGGCTCATTCTAAAATAGAATTCTATATACTAGAATTTCCAACGTTCCTTCTGTAAATTGTTCCTTCTATAACCTTGGGAACTAAGGATCTAAAATAATTAAATGTAGGGCCTCCCTGGTGGCGCAACGGGTTAAGTCAGCACTGTGGAGCTATCCACAGCCACTGCAGCATGAGTTTGATCCCGGACCAAGGAGCTGACCCACATGGCGCAGCAGACCTCTCCTGTCTCACCCACTGCTCCCCTCAGCAGTGTACTTCAGTCGATCTGCCTGTTCTGCTCCCCACTCTGTCTCTGTGGGTCTTCTAATCCCCCTCCCCCACACCTCTGGCCTACACCCCAGCCTGAATGCATAAATAAATAAAGCTTTAAAAATAAATAAATAAAAATTAAAAATAAAATAATTAAATGTAGGGCCTCCCTGGCGGCGCAGCGGTTAAGCGCTGCGCTGTGGAGCTGTTGGCAGCTGCGACGCGAGTTTGACGCCGGGCCAGGGAGAATCCCACATGGCGCGGCAGACCTCTCCTGCCTTGCCCGCTGCTCCCCTCAGCAGTGTATTTCTGATCCACCTGTTCTGCTACCCGCTCTGTCTCTGGTGAACCCTCTCGCAGCCCCATGCCTCTGGCCTGTACCCCAGCTTGTATGTATAAATAAAAAATAAATCTTTAAAAAAAAAATAAAATAATTAAATGTAATACGTAATTCTGGATTAGATCCTGAACCACAAAAAGGACAGTAGTGGGACAACTGAAAAATTAATATTAATTTCTTGGTTTTGATAACTGTACTATCCTTACAAAAGGTGTTAGTACTTGGGAAATGTAGCAGAGCTTATACAATATTTTTAATTAATTAGCTTTGCAAGTGTGAAATTACTTCAAATTTTTTAATCATAATTTTAAAAGAAAAATCAAGCAGACTGGGAAGAGGCAGTTCTAATACATATCCAACTAAGAATACAAATACAAATACGAAACACCTCATCATTAGTAAGAAGAAAAAAAAGACCCTTCACAAAAGAGATCCAGTAAACATACGGAAAGGTGCTCAAAGTCACTAGCTCTCAAAACTATGCAAAACAGTAAGATACAACTGCACATAAGTATGGCCAAAACAGAAGAGACTGATAATAACAAGTGTTAGTGAGGATGTAGAGCAATTGGAACTCTATTACAATGCGTGAACTATAAATTAAAATAACCACGTTGAAAATCCATGTATCTACTAAAGCTACTTAACTCCTATGAGTAAGAGGTGGAGACTGAGTATTCAGTCACCCAAGAGAAATAAATTTTTAGGGCCACCCACCGGAAGATAGGTTACGAATGTTCAGAGCAGCTCTAGTCATAATAGAAGAAAAAAGAAACGAAATGCCCATCAACAGCAAGATGGGTAAATAATTTGTATATTATCTCAGATAAAATGCTGACTTAAAAGACATAAAAAGTAATAATGTATGATTCTGTCTGCATCTAACAAACTAAACTATCATGACAGAAGCTGAAATATGATTAGCCTAGTGATGAAAGTACTATCTGGACAGAGTACAGGGGAGTCTTCTGTGGTTCTGGAAATGTTCTAGATTTTGATATGGGCATTGGTTACATGGTTACATGCCTATGTAAAAATCTGATACGTACACTTAAAGTTTATACATTTTACTATATATTAGCTTATAGCTCAAACATAAAAAAAAAAAAACCTGAGACAAAAAGGGGGAAAAGAAGAATCACTACAGGATAATGCCCTGATAGAAAATCCCATTAAGAAGTCTCTGAACTAATTCAAGTAAGAAATGAGTAGAAATGATGTGAAGAAAACACATCAGTGGCCTATCTAGTTTTAACTTATGTCCTCTTAAAAAATACAACTGAAAGAGGAAAAAGGATGCAAAGATAAATGTCCACATCTCAACTTAACACTTTGTGTGTTGGTGCCCTTTAAATTTACCAGCCCTTGGGGCCAGCCATTTTCTGTGCCACTGCATGAATGGTATAAGCATTCAGTAAAATACACACAACTCCTGAACTACTGGATATTAAAAAAACTGTAATCTCTCTCATAAAACACCTTACACTTTCACCAAAACAATGTGTAAACCTTCTAGACTGAGTACGATCAAAGAAATAGCTCCTAATAGTTCCAAATAAATCCACCATGGCATGAAAAACCGGAGATTAGATGAACACGTATTCATACATGAGCGGCCACCTGATACTGGTGACAAAAACACGAACTAATACGTGAGCGGACCACAAAGTGTTCAATATCTCAGTGGAAAGTAGTATTATTACCCAAGATACGAAATATAGAGGAAATGAGCTCAGTTTTAGAAGCTCTGAGTGGAGACATTTAACTGGAAATATTCAGTTCAATTAGATATATGAATCTGGAACTCAGATACAACCTGAGTACAGTGTATTAAATTTAGAAAAAAGGAGCCAATAAATGGTTAAAATCAAGAAAGAGTGAGGCTGCACTGGGAGAAAGAATTAAAGAGAAGACAGTCAATGACAGAAACCTATTATTAGGGAGCAAACAGAAGTGTTACAAGCATGAAAGACTAAAGGAATAGTAAGTAAAGTGAAGAGTTATTAGTAAGAAAGGAAGGCATTATTAAAAGTATCAAACAGCACTAAGAAGTTAAGGACAAAAAATGAGTACCAGTTTTAGCAATCAGATGACTATTGCCTTTTGCTATCAGAAGGCATCACTATTGCCTAGTTTCTATCAAGAGCAAATGTTTTGAAAAGGCCTTTAATAACCTAAAAGGAAAAAAAGGTTAAAATAACAATTTGCATCATTCTATAACATCACTTCCACATTAATTTAAAATTAATTCACACATGTACATGCAATTCATACATGTAAAAGAGAAACCATGAACAGTTATAAGCGGAAGATAGTAATGTTAAGGATCTATAACTATAAAGGGAAATATAATTTATCCCAGGGACAGAATAAGCATAATGGTTTACTATTTATAATATATAGTTTTTATATACAATAATTATGACATATAAAAATACCATGACTTTTCT
The DNA here is from genome assembly GCA_004024925.1 of Scalopus aquaticus. Lineage (NCBI taxonomy): Eukaryota > Metazoa > Chordata > Mammalia > Eulipotyphla > Talpidae > Scalopus > Scalopus aquaticus. The sequence continues at coordinate 166,364 of PVIJ01002053.1, read as the reverse complement.
ATATGTGAAATCTTTTAATAGTAAAATATTGGAAAAATCTGGTCAGCATGAAAAATAAACACATGCATAAAAATAAGTCGACACTCTACTGACCCCCCAATATATATACTCAGAAATATTGTTTAAAAATCTTGCTAATTTTTCTATTCAGAAGACATTAGAATCTCTGACTCTCAAGTTAAAAATGCATCAGCTCTTCAGGAAGAGAATGCTCTGAGCACCATTTTCTGCAGCCTACAGAATGATCTTCCTCGAGTTTCTTCGAGCAATCAAGAATGGGGCCTCTCCATTAAGAACAAGAGGCTAAAAATGAGCCAGGAAGACTTCCCCAGGGAACACATGGGCTTCACATAAATCTTATCAGGAAAATACTTGACTACAATGTAATACAGATGGCTACACATTCTTTGCCACTCCTCCCATGAAGAGGTTCAGTCTACTTCCCTTCCCTCCTTTGTCTCTGGGTTGTTATCTTGACTTGCTTTAACCAAAAGAACTAGGAGGAAGTGTGTTGCTGCCACTGCCACAAATTTAGTCTCTGGGTTCTCCATCCATCATGCCCCATTCCAGAGATAACGCAGACCACTTGGAAAGAAATAGGCCAGGTAACGGAGGCCAGATTTCTAGCCAACTCTGATGAAGCCCCATCTTGACTTCCTAGTTTAAACTGGCTACCAGCTAAATGCAGTCACAAGCAGGATCCCAAGTGACACCAGCAAACTGGGAGAAGTCATGTTGTAAGAACAACAAAAATACATTACTGGAAACATCAGCTAAGTAAAATAAATATCCCTCAGGGCAGTTTCTGAGTATTCAAAGACAGCATATAGCTGTCCCCCAACATCCATTCCTCCTTTAGGGGTAATGGAATTTTTAACTGAATGTGGCTGCAAAAATAAAGATTATATGTCCTAACTTTCCTTGCACATAAATTCTTCTGACTAAATCTCAACAAAGGGATATTAAAAGTATGGTGTGGCAACTTAGAGAAAAAAAATCCCTGAGAAGCTACCAGTCAAGTCATTTGACCCTATGATTGTTCAGATAACACTGGTCAACATGGAGATTGTTACTGACTTTAAAAGGCCCTAATCTGTAGTATCTTGGTGTTCTGAACATGAATATAACTCTGAAAAATTTTTATTAGCTCTTATTCTGAAGATATTTCATATAATTCATTTTATGTTTCACCGAGCAAATTTATCCAGTAGGACTGCAACAACATCCTAAATCAGCCTGAATGATGTAATATTGCATCTCATTGCATAATACCATCAAGCACACATCATCCGGAGTTGATTGTATCATTTTCTGATGCAATGCAATACTACTGCCAGGCGGCTGCTGAAGTAAGCTGATGTCAGCAGTGCACTATAGAAAACCCTGTCGGAAAGGTTGAGCATGGAAAATATTTCAGACTTTGTGTGAGACAGTTTAAGCTACTGTTTCATAGAACTCTTATTATTTTATCCATTTAGGCACAAAATAGAACAGTAATGCCTCCAAAGTGTGTTAATAGCATGGACAATTTCTGCTCTATTTGTGAGGAAGTGACATTTGCCAACCAGAAGAAAAGCAGCACTTCTCAAGTGAAGAAGGCTTATCATCTTTACTTCGGATGCAAAGTTGGTGACCAAGACAAGCCTTGGGCCCCGCATATATGCTGTGCTACATGTACAACACAGCTTTCACAGTGGTTAAATGACAAAAGACCATCAAAGACATTTGCAGTTCCCATGGTGTGGAGAGAACCAAGCAACCACATAAAAGACTGTTGCTTCTGTTTGGTATCTCCTCTTTCGGCGGAATAACGAAGCCAAAGAAGTCAAGAACAGTCTACCCAAACATTCCAAATGCATTGAGAATAGTTCCACATGGTGAGGGACTTCCTATTCCAGAACCTCCAGCAGAATATTCACTTGATTCATCTGATGAGGACAAGGGTGACCCAATCTGTTCTTCTCCTGTTCCATCAGCCTGTTCTTCTCCTGCTCCATCAGCATGCAGGGATCCAGATTTTCACTGTGGTGCATCATCAACCCCACACAGACTAACACAGGAAGAACTAAATGACCTGGCTTGTGATTTGGACTTATCCAAGAACAAGGCAGAATTGCTAGGATCAAGACTCCAACAATGGAATCTTCTAGAAGAAGATGTCACAATTACTTCATATCAAAAGCAAAGCAAAGATTAAAGAGGGAGTTTTTGTGGGTCCTCAGATTCGAGAGCTCTTCAAAGATGACTGGTTCAACAACTTGCTGCAGGGTGATGCAAAACAAGCATGGAATGCTTTTTGCCTAGGGTCTACAAACTTTCTTGGGAATGTTAGGGCAGAAAACTACAAGGAACTAGTAGAAGACATGCTGATGCAGTATCAAAAACTTGGCTGCAATGTCTCTAAAGATCCATTTCCTTTATTCCTATCTGGATTTCTTCCCTGAAAACTGTAGTATAGCTAGTGATGAACATGGCGAACATTTTCATCAAGATATTGCGTCAATGGAACAAAGATACCAGGTAAAATGGTCCACTACAATGCTGGCTGACTACTGCTGGACACTCCCCAGAGATGCTCCTGAACAAGCTGTACAAGAGACAAGCAAAGAAATCTAAGAAGTACTCTGACGACTTGATGTTTTATAGGTATTAACTGTAGACTTATTACTATTGGCATGCATTTTGTGATGTAAACATCCATTTATTGCAGATTACAAAAAAAACTATAGAGCCAAAATTAGAATTTGACTGTCATATTTGTGTTGAGCACACAAAAATTGATAGGAAATGACTAATTTTATTTCAGTAACATGACGTCTGTAAAAATTTGTTGACCAGTGTAACCAGCAGCCAAGAATTTACAACACTTTAGACCATGATGAAGAACAACACACCACTGTACTGCCAAAGTGTCAGGTGAAATGAGCTGCAGTGCTTGAGGACTTCATGAAGCAGTGAATATGCCAACGTATGACTGCAAAATTCAGTTTTACATTAAAACAAAAAAATTTCTGTCTTAGTCAAAGTTACCTGGGTTTTTCTGACTATCCCAGTTTAACCTAATCCTATTGCATGTAGCCACAAGAGACGGCCCATGACACAGTAAAGAAGTCTGGAATATCAAAACGCAGTTTCCCAAGCAAAGGCAACAGAATGGAGCAAAGACAGTCTTTTTAACAAATGATGCTAGAACATTTATGTGCAAAAATAAAAAAAAGACTCGAGGGATAAACCTTATACCTATCACAAAAATTAACTCAAAATGGATCACAGATCTACCTATAAATCACAAACTATAAAACTCCTGACCAATAGCAGAAAACCGAGATGATCTTGGGTATGACAATGATTTTTTAGATAGAACAACAAAGACATGGTTCTTGAAAGAAATACGTAAGTCGAACTTCATTAAATTAAAAACTTCTGTTCTGCAAAAGACAATGCCAAGAGAATGAGAAGACAAACCACAAACTAGAAGAAAATATCTGCAGAAGACACAGTTGACAATGAACTGTTATCCAAAGTATGTAAAAACTCTTAAAACTCAACAATAAAAAAACAAACATGATTAAATATGGACCAAAAACTTAACAGATACCTCACCAAAGAAGATACAGAGATGACAAATAAGTATATGACAAGATGCTTCACAACATATCATCAGAGAAATGTAAAGTAAAACAACAATGAGATACCACTACACACCTATTAGAATGGCCAAAATCAAAACACTGACATTAGCCAAGGAAGTAGAAAATTGGAAACTCTCATTCACTGTTGGTGGCAATGCAAAGTGACAGAACCATTTTAGAAATTCCTTAAAAAACTAAACATCCTCTTACCACACAATGCAACAGTTGTGCTCCCTGATATTTACCCCAATGGACTGAAAACATGTCCACACAAAAACCTGCACATGGAACGGGTTAAGGTGCAGCACTATGAAGCTATCCATCCAGAGCCACTGCCGCCCGAGTTCGATACCCGGCCAGGGAGCTTCCCATATAGCACAGCAGACCTCGCCTGTCTCGCCCACTGCTCTCCTTAGCAGTGAATTTCAGTCAATCTGCCTATTCTGCTCCTCACTCTGTCTCTGGTGAATCCTCTCACCACCCCACACCTCTGTCCTACACCTCAGCTTGTATGCATGAATATATAAATCTTAAAAAAAAAAAAAAAAACTGGGCCTCCCTGGTGGCGCAGAGGTTAAGTGCTGCGCTGTGGAGCTGTCGGCAGCGGCGACTGGAGTTCCACACCTGGCCAGGGAGATTCCCACATGCGTGGCAGACCTCTCCTGCCTCGCCCGCTGCTCCCCTCAGCAGTGTACTTCAGTCTATCTGCCTGTTCTGCTCCCCGCTCTGTCCCTGGTGAACCTTCTCCCTGCCCCATGCCTCTGGCCTGTACCCCAGTTTGTAAGCATAAATAAATAAATCTTAAAAAAAAAAAAACTTGCACATGGATGTTTATAGTTTTATTCATAACTGGAGAATTGTGGACACAACCAAGATGTCCATCAGTCAGTGAATAGGTAATAGTACATTCAGATAGTTTAAGTATTATTCAGGGCTAAAAATAAATGAGTTAGTAAAATCATGAGAAGGCATGGTTCCAACTGGAGATGAGAAACACTTAAAAATTCAATTCATATAGATGAGCTCCACATGGACCATATTCGACAGAAATCCTGACATAAATCCTTCTTGAGGTCTGGCTATTAAGTTTCTCCTTTAATTCTATACATCCAGTCTCTTCTTGTTTAAAACCAGAATTTGTGTTACTTACAAAGAACCCTACCTGATGCAATTAGGTCATTCTACAAAAAGAGCTACTTACAATGAAACACAATTGCCAAACTCATCAAACTTCACATTATTAAAATCAGTGAATTTTACTGTTTGTAATGTATATCTCAATAAAATTAGGGGGTGGAGGAGTGAGGGATATTAAATTAAAAAACCCAAATACCACATTTATATTAGACAATAAAATGTTTTTAGGTCATTTTCATATATATTGATTTTATTGTGCTCTATAGCTAAAAAGGTTATATTGAAAACACTTCTTGAGATGGCCCTTTTTAAATTAGTCCTATTTAAAGTCTAGCTGCATTGACTGCAGTGATTCTAGAATAAGAGAAGCATGTTAATAACTAAAAACTCTGTCTTGCTTGCTAGTGCAATAAAGCCCACAACATACATAATGATCTTGTCTTGCTTTCAAGTTTATTGACAGCGCCCTACAGTACTTTGCTTAATTATTTGTTTTGCTTATATTTCCACTCTCTATTTAGTCTTACTTTACAAGCAGCCTATATCACAGCAGGAAACCCCTTCAAAATGCAAACCTCTCCAGCTTCAGGAAACATTGAAATTAGGACAGCCACACTTGTTCATGTTTTACATTACAAGAATTTAAGAACTGCCTTACTTAGTCATACCATGCTCCATTCAACAAGCAAATTCTGACAGAGGTTCAAAGGAACCCATGAGAGAACATGGTTGTCCTACCTGACACCAATCCAAAATACCTTCAGTCATCTTAATAAACCCATATTGGCTCTGTTACCAATTAGTACATACAACCACTTTTGAGACATTTTATAACTGAAACTTAATAAGAGGCACTAAAATAAAAGGGAAAATAATTTTTAAAAGGTAGACTTTGAATATTCAAGTTGCATGTATACAGATTTATATGGTATCTCTTACATAATTACCTATCACTGTGTTATTTGCAAATAAATGATTCACTTTAATTTGAAACATAACAAAACTCAAATTTTTGCTCTTATAACTTTCAGATTTAGCTTTATGAATCTTCCTTTTATACCAGGCAACTTCCAACATTAAATTCAAAATTGTCAACTTCTCCAGTAAAATTCAGCCATCTGACTGACAACCCTTGATCCCCCAAGAATCTTACCAAATCTGTAAAAGGGCTCTAAAAACTATTTCCTAAAGTTTCCTACTGCAAGGTTTCTGGTAGTGAATGTAGATAGATAATGAATATATAGCCAGCCAGCAACAAAATCAGTTTTAAACTACTCCAATTTCATTTAAATTCAAACTTTGTCTCCCAACAGTGTTTCAAGCAGACATAGCAGTTAAAACAACTTGAGGTTTAACTCTCATTGCTTCTTCCTAGTTTAGCAAAACAAACACTGTTAAGTCGCATGTTTCAACACAGTATCTGTGTGGAAAATCAAAAATAAAATAAAACCTAGTTTTGCAACATATTACCATTCCAACTCCCTAGGCTCTTTTCTTGATTTTAAATGTTAATTACCCTATAAATTTTCATCCTACGAGACCCAAAATATTCACAAGAAGAAAACTAGAAAAGCTCAACAGTCACCTACCCAACATTTGGCAATCCAACAATGCCAATTTTCAATGAGGTTCCAAATCTTCCAATGATTGGGGGTGGTTTAATTCCATCACCTCCCTTTTTGGGGGGCATCTGAAATATCAAAACAAACACACATGAACAAAATATTTTACTTTTCCCATTGGCTAAATTTCATCACATAAATTATTTAACCGAACAGATTACAAATAAAACATTCTGCATCTATCAACCCAAAACTTATAGTGCCAAATCCACTTTAAAAGTAAAAATAAAAAAGTTCTGTAAACAGTTCTGATAGTTGTAAAAGCAATCACTTCTGAGAAGTCCTAGAAAGACTAATCTAAAAATATGTGGCACCAGGAATCAAAAATAAACCTAAAATTTAGTTGCCAATCATCTACTCAGACTATTCACAAAACACTATTTCTTAATCTGACATATGGTTATACAAATGAAAGCACAGTAAGAATCAAGAATATCCATTCAGGAATCACTAGCAACCAAGTCACCTCCTACCAACCATTCCTCTTATCTGGAATCTGTTCTTCCCCACTTGCCCCCCCAGCACCATTTTCCCCATGAATGAACACACGCCAGGAACAGGGTCCTCAAGAAGTAACATCCCGAATATACTCCTGGTAATTTCTAGTCAAGAATGAATCCACCAACCCTTTTATCTTAAACTTTCCCGGCCCCTGACAATCTGATTCCAAGTTTCCCCGTGCAAAATTAATCCCAATTGGCTACAGGAAAGTGAGCTCGAAGGGCTGCTAACCTCACGTCTGGAGCTAGGAATCAAAACTATTCCTATCTTATGACTCCAGCTGAACCTCGTGGGGACACGCTAAGGCCAGCTCATGAAGTGATCTTCATTCAAGTCCCTACCCCCTGGCACTTGGGGGTTAGGGATCTCCCTTCTCAGGGTTCACCTGTTCCGGGCCAAATGCCTGGCCTCCGTAACACAGCTGCGTGAGCACAGCCTCTCTCCAAGTCCTTCGGCTTCCGACCAAGCGGTGGCCAGTGGCCGAGCCAAAGTGGGCCCCCACCCAACATCTCCCCCCTCTGACTGGGCCACTGGCCGTCCAGAACCTAACGAGAAGACTCTCCTCAGGGCGTGCCAGGGTGAAGCGTGGGCCGCTCCCGGGACGCGCGGCCTAGTTCGAAAGCACCTCATTCATCCACACACCCCACACCGCTGCCCTCGCCCCATACGGTCACCCGGCCCTGCCTGACCGCGGTCTCCGACCCAAGAACCAGGGCGCCTAAGACAAGCGGGGAGGGCGCGAGCGGGCCTCCTGAGAACCTCACCGTGCTCGGGGTGGACGATGACACGGGGTACCAGCAACAGCGGGAGACGGGTCCTGCCGGCAACGAGAGGCGGGGAGGAAGGAGGAGAGAGCGCAGGCCCGGCCCCTCCACCGAGCGGCACGCACTACGGCGACGGCGGAACGGGCGGGCCGGGCGCCGGGCTGCACCTGCGCGCAGGCTGCGCGTCCCGCCCCGCCCCGTGAGCCCGTGAGCCCCGCCCATTGGCCCGCCCGGCCGGAGGAGGCGGGAGCAGGGAGGGCGGAGCCACACTGCGCCGGAGGGGCGGGACTCTAGCTGGAGCCGGGTCCCTCTCCCCCTCCGCTTGCCAGCCTGCCTCTTCTTGCTCAGCACGTGGGGCTCTGGGCTGCTGATCGCTGCTTCTCTCCCTGAGCGCGCCGCTTGTCATCGGCTCACGCTCGCTTGCTGGCTTGCAGCCCGCTGCGCACTTCATTCGCTGAATCTCGAAGCACTCTCAGCCTGACCGTCAGCAAGGGTCATCTGAGGTCTGGCGTGCTGACCGTCTACGCCGCCCACTGAAGATTCAGTGACAACGGCTCCAGCCCGCCTTCCTGTTCCTATAACTTTCTTCAGGCAACCCAGATCTAAGAAGCTGTTAAACTTTTTAAAGGAAACAAGGGCTAAGGGAAGCTTATAATCTAAGGATTCCTTCGTTGGCTTATGGTTTTTACTTCGCCGGGAATTTTACTGCCTCTGAGTCCCAGAATGCGTTTAATGGAAGCAGTTCCCCCACTCCCTACCCCTTTCTTCTGGACGGTTAAGAACCAGAACCTTTGGAATTGGGGGAACATGGATTCCAATCTGTATTCTACTATTTAATAGCTGTGTGACCCTGAACAAAGTAACTTCCCTGGGATTCAATTTCCTCCTGGATAAAGTAAGACTGTTGAGACCCACCTTAAGTGGTTATTTTGAGGATAAAATGAGCCGTGTGTAAAGCGTGTAGCGACAGTGTCCGGCAAATATAAATGGTAATAAAAACTGTTAATATTAGAGCTTCTTTCCATCTCACCCACTTCTGACTACACCATGACTTCCATCTGTAAAAGGAATTATTTGACTTAGGTCTTGGCCTTCAGTCTGCTTCAATTATTTGTTGCATTGGATGTAATGTTTGCCCAAAAATTATTATACTAGAAGCTTCTTTCAAAGAAACATTGCAAATAGAGGAAAGGCTATGAGTTGGTTGCTGTTCCATTTTTACAGATTTGGGGACAATATCTGAAAAGTTAGGTGATTTGCTTGAAGTCACAATTAGTAAATGGCAGAAAACAGAATTCAAACCCCAATCTAACTGCTCCCCTTCAGCCAAATTTCTAATAGGGATTCCTTACAAATAAAGAACCATTATGTATAATAAAATTGCATTAAGATTTTCCTTGGTGCTATGAGAGTGACCTAAGGTATTTAACGTCCTCTGTAAATTTGGACATTCTCAATGATATAGGCAATTTGATTTGATTTTGGTTATGTAATTTTTGTCTTAATATTCATAAATATACACTGTATTTTCTCAATCTAACACCCTTTGTCAAAAAAAAATGTATTTATAAAACAGGTGCCTGGATTCACTCTCACAGGGAAACAGCAATAGCCGGCATTTGTACCCATAAATGCTTATGAATAGCCCTAACAAAATAACTCAAGTCGTTTACTGCTGTTTTAGTAGTGAAGTTCTATAGTTTTCAGACTACTGCTTGTGGAAACAGAAAAACCATTACTTAAAAGACTCAAGAATCCTAGAGAGCCTACTCTGCCCAACGACCAGCCACTCCAATACTAATTGAAAATGTTCCCCAGCTGTGGAGTAGAATCTTCTTCAGCTTATCGCTGTCTTTTGGCCAAATCTAGCTACTTCTTCATTCTCAGTATCTCCCAGATCTACCCATTTCCTTCAATTCACACTATCAAGTCCTTCAGTCAATTACCTATTACTCTATTTGCAGCTCCATCTTTCTCACTTGAACTTTTGACCATCTCTAAAGTGCCTTGACAAGGCAGGTCACATGAATCTCTGCAAGCTAGACAGTTTCAGGAGGGGCCAATTGCGGCTAATACTTCTTACCCAATAACAGGTCTACATTTCCAACTTACTGAAGGAAGTGTGACCTGTGCAGCCACAAGAGGCCAGTTCACATTCACCAGAAAAAGAATCTGATTGCTCCCATTTAGGTATAGTTCTACCAAGTGTCCAGACGGCCTTGGCCATGTGGGTAAAGGTCACATCTTAGTAACAAACCTGTCAGTGACCTCTGTACCAATGAAACTTGCAGGTCTCAAAGAAGACCCTATGGGAATTTACTACTCTACATGATTAATGAAGTCTCAGTGAGCAAACACCATTTTGAGAGTTAACACGAATGCAAAGCCTAATAAAATAACTTAGAATATAGGAAACTTTATCCTTGAGTCTTTAGCACAGGGGACACCTGTTTATTGCTGTTGGACCCAATGATTAAATAAAACCAGGAGGGGTAATCTAGAATGGAAATCGAGCAAAAGGTTTCTGTCAGAGCAGAAATGAGGATAGACCATGGGTTCAGTACAACCTGAGATTACTACTAAAGAAAATAAGTGGGGTGAAAAAAGTAACTAGAGCCCATATTTTCACTCTGCTATCATTAGCCTTTCCAATTTTTTCTTTCCTTCCCAAATAGCCAATGACTAGGAATCAAGTGAGTTGACAAAGGTCACAAGCAGAAATTTATCCCCCAATGCAAAGTAACTCCTGGAAATCCAAAGATTTACTGATCCAGCACTCAAAGGTAAGGGACAGGAAGAGTGTGCAGAGGATTGGAAAAAAAGGACAATAGGTTTAGTGACATGGGCCTGAAAACTTAACTGAATCTGTTTGCCAGCCTCACCCGCATCTATTACAAGCATAATAGATAAAAAATAGTAGTAACAACTACACTAAAAGAGAGATTGAGTCATGATAATATCTTTACAGGGTAAGGGAACAACTTGCAAAAAAATAAGTATCATGGAGGGTGAAAAAATTGGGAGATGTTGCTCAAAGGGCACAAACTTGTAGATAGAAGATAAATCCTATAAATCTAACGCACAGTATTATTATTGTTGCTCATGATGATGTTACCACGATGCTTTTTGATTCAATGAAAATGTATTCTGCGTAACAAAAAGTCCAGAGAGAGAAACTTGAGGATTAATCAGTTTAGTAGATCAACACCATTTTCAAGGATCTTGGTTCCTTCCATATCAAGGCTCTTCCTTCTTAAAGGTTCTTTTGGTTTCATCTTCAAGCTAACAGCAAGAAAATTATGTAGCAGTTCTAGACAACACATCCAGAAATGACAATGTTGAGACAATACTGGGGTGAGGTGGAGGGGGCGGGGGAGAGGGAGAACCCATCACTTCCTGTAGTGCTGTCTTAGGAAAAAGGAAACATATCTAAGAAACCCTACAGTAGACATCTTCCACTGGGAAAAATTGGGTCTCATGCCTGTATCTGAACCTAACAGTGGCAGGAAAAATGGGATTACCCTTAGACCACTCGCCTTACCCTTAGATCTTTGAGGCACATGGATAGGTATCTTAGCAATATCAGAGTTGTATAAGGAAAGTCTACCAGCTGTGTCCTCTCTAATTCTTGAACCAGCTGTTCAAGATAACAACTTGAGCACAGTATGATAATTCTGAAAGTCAATGACATTGATGGTTATCTGATATACATAATTATAACATAATGAATGTTGGCATACCTAATTCCCTGAAAAAACACAAAAGAAAATTGGTCATCTTCTAATAACAATGGTGTTATAAAATGAGAGCATGTCAGGGAATTAACAGGATAAAACAATCTCTCTTATATATGTACCAGAGAGCCAACAATTGTCCATGATCTGCTTTGGTGCTTTCAGGCTACTTCACTCTTTAAATTCTTCCATATCAAAAAGCCCAGGGCCTCCCTGATGGCTTAGTGGTTATGTCTCAGCGCCATCATTGCGACAGCCTGAGGCTGATCCTACATACAGCACAGCAGATCTCTCCCGTCTGGCCTGCTGCTCCCCTTAGCAGTGTAATTCAGTAGATCCCCTTGTTCTGCTCCCCCACTCTGTCTCTGGTGAATCCTCTTATCCCCTCACCTGTGTCCTACACCCTAGTTCTTCTATGCAAAAATAAAAACAAATCTTAAAAAAAAAAAGCCCACAGCAAAGTGACATTTTACTCACCAATTTGAGTCACATGGCCACATCTGATTGCAGAATTCTTGAACTTTGAATTTAAACATGCTTGTCCCACAACAGTTTATTTTTACTATGTGATGTTTTGCACGAAGTAAACAATGTTGTCTATCTTATAGTCTATATAAAGAACAGGGCCTCCCTGGTGGCCAAGGGGTTGGCTGAGGCGCTATCACCATTACAGCCTTGAGTTTGATCTCCAGCCAGGAAGCTGGCCCACATGGCCCAGCAGACCTCTCCTGTCTCCCCCACTGTTCCCCCCAGCAGTGTATTTCAGTAGATCCACCTGGTCTGCTCCCCACTCTGTCTCTGGTGAATCCTCTCACCACTCCTCACATCTGGCCTACATCCCAGATCTTATATGCATAAATAAATAAATCTTTTTTAAAAAAAAAAAGAAAACTAATACTCCTTTAAAAAAATAAAATAAAATAAACAAAGATCATTGCCTGACAAAGACAACTATATAGTAAGATGGTGATATAACCACACAAAGAAAAGACTTGTTTTGAGTTTTTTTAGAACATGAGACTTTGCTGGGACACCTTGTTTTAAAATCCTTCTCTTAAAATTACTGCACTCTACAAAATGAAATTTGTGGCAACCTGTGTCCATCAAGTCTGCCAGCACCATTTTTCTAGCAGCGTATCTTTACTTTGGGTCTTGTCTCACACTTAATAAAGGGTGTATGTTTTGTGTGTGTTTTTTTTAGACATAATACTGTTGTACACTTTACAGCATAGTGCAACAATAACTTTTATATGCATTGGAAAAGTGAAAAAATCATGTGATTTGCTTTATTGTAATGTTGCTTTTATTGTGGAGGTCTGGGATTGAACCCACGCTATCCCCCATGGCCTTGCTTATAGGTGTTCTTAGAAACAGGTATGCGAAGGACAAAAAGAAAAGCAAATTTTAAATTTCACTAGTTTTCTAATGATTAGTAAAGAATATTGGTACCATTTTGAAACTGTTTTGTGGATATTACAGAGCAAATGGCTATATTAATGTGCTAGTATCCAAAACTCTTTGAAGAAGATAAAACACAAGTAGAAAGACAAAGAATGAAAGTCCTATAATTTTTTTATTTCGTGAAAGCGCTTAGAAGCCATAACAACCCAACAGCAATAAACAGGCCTAACACCCAGATAATACCATTTTAAAATAGCTAATTTCAGGTCTGAGACAGAAAAAATATAAAATGAACCTGGGACTTCCACCGGAAGTTCCTGAGCTGCTGCTTTCCTATCACTGCTCCTCACTGACTGACTTCACTAGACCCAAGCCCCTTGATGAGAGCTTTGTACAGGAGAGTGGACAGCCTGGGAGCAAGCCTTTCAGATGTTACTCATTTGACTTCTCTCCCAGCCATACTTCCAGAATCTTTTATTTTCTAAGAGCAATAGTTACCTCAGTAAAAATAATCTAATTAAAAATAAGATAAAATAGGACCTCCCTGGTGGCACAACAGATTAAGCACAGTGCTTCGGAGCTGCCAGCAGCTGTTCAGCTGGGGAGAGTCCCACACTGCGCAGCAGACCTCTCCTGCCTTGCCCGCTGCTCCCCTCGGCAGTGTACTTCAGTGGATCCGCCTGTTCTGCTCCCCACTTTATCTCTGGTGGTCCTTTCACCGCCCCACACCTCTGGCCTGCCCCCCAGCTTGTATGCATAAATAAATAAATCTTTTAAAAAATAAAATAAATGAGCCTGGGATGTCTTCTACCTGAAACCAGAGAAGTTATCAGAGTCTGTTAGGGTCACATCAAAATAGTATAAAAGTCAACTTTTTCAGGAGCTTATTCTGGCCAAATACAGAACAATTTAAACATCCAAAATAAAAATGACTGCAACTAACTGAAACACAAATGTTTAAAAACCTTGAGTCATAATGACATGAAAAAGAAAAAAAACTAATATGTTTAATTAATTAAAAAGACAAAAGTGATTGCTTGCAGATAGTAAGAAGTAGGACATTGTACTAGTTTGCTAGGGCTGCCTGCCTTACAAAGTACTACAGACTGGGTTACTTAAATAATAGAACTTTATTTTCCCACAATTCTGGAGGCTAGAAATTCAAAATCAAGGTAGTAATAGGACTGATATCTAGTAAGGTCGCTCTCCTTGGCTTGCACCTCTTCTCATCTTCACATGTATCTGTGTCTAAATGTCCTCTAATACTACACTAATACTGAATTAGGGACCATCCTAATGGCTTCATTTTAACTTAATTACCTCTTTAAGGACTGTATCTCTAATCACACATACTCAATGTTAGGACTTCAACATACAAATTTTGGGGGGGTCAGTGGGAGGGGAGGGTAGAATGGAGAGACTTGATTTAGTAACAGCAGTTACCAAGCACTTACTTTGAAAATTAGAAATTAAAGAACAAAAAAGGAATTTACCCTGCTTGTGTTGCTCAAGCTGTATTTTCGAAACACTGAATAGCCCCAATCGAGAAAGAAAATCTAATTAATAAATGTAAAAGACAAACTTAGAAAACCTCTATTTTGTGGCTTAGTCAGTGCTCATTAATGGATAAGAGAAAGGTTGGTAGTTCACTTTATAATGTAAAAATTAAGTTGTACCAATCGACTCCACCAATCAATTTAGCATCACTAAAAATAGGACAATAAGACATTACATGCCTCCTGCAGTGACTCAGTGTAACCTACATTGCTTCACCTAGGAGACAGTTTTGCTAAAGAAATTAAAACTGAATCTAACTGAACCATCAACATTAACTTCAGTTTATAGAAAATACAGTGGACAGAAAGATAAGTTAAATTATACTACAAGGAAGCAACTATCCAAATCCAGAATATAGGACATTCTAAAGGCTAATTGACCTGATTTTGTCAACAAGTCAATGGCATGAAAATATGACAAAGGGAGAGATCACTGTTTTAGATTAAAAGAAACTTAAGAGTTACAGCAGCAAAATGGATTCTGTTGATCTTGTCCAAATCCTGATTTGAACAAACCATTCATTTAAAAAGTGTTTTCAGACCATCAGAAAAAATTTATTTTTATCAATCACATGTTATAAGAAATATAAAGGACTTGCATGCCAGAATTTTCTCCAGTGCTGTCTCTAATATTTCTGTTAATGTATACAATTATAGTATAGTCAAGTCATTACAAACTGAAAAAATAACCCTCAGAATAGTGAGATTATGAAATTATGAAAGTCTAGAGCAAGAAAATAAAAGGAACTATTGGCCTAAATCCATTGTTCACATTTATATAAAGCTATACTGCTAAAGAGAATGCTAAGTGATTCCTTTGTATAGAATTGTTAGCTAAATATAACTACCCAATCATTTGTGACTAAACTCAAATGAGCTATCTTAGGAAAGTAGAGAAATGTCACCATGCTTTAACCACAATTCCAACTTAGATATGGGACTTTGAAGCAGATGCTTCATGCTGTTTGAAGATTTTTTTTAATGTTCATGTTCTAATCATGTTATTTTTAAAGTCAAAATCTTAGGAATGTTGTACCTATCAAATGTAACTGTCTTCTGTTGGACTTTATATCTGTGCCACAAATGTTAAGTTTAAAGACTGTGTAACGTAATGAATAGAATTTGTCAAGTTGTTCGACAGCATTAAACCAGCCAACAAATTCCATAAGCAACAAGAACACAAGGATTTTCCATAGAAATTTGTTACCAAAATAAGCAACAAACATATTTTCCTATTATTTGAATAACACATGCTAAAGCAATAAATTCAGTTCAGATAAAGTTTTTTAATTTGAGATTATGCTATAGGAAGATTTTGGCTGTCTATACTTTTTAGCATTATATATAAAATAAGAATTTGTTGGTACTTAATATAAATAAGGTTTCTAGAGTGTGCTATTGGTCTTTAAAATCACAAATCATATTTTGTCTTTATTAAACTTGAAATTTCTGATTAATTATAAAAATATTGATGAGTACCATGGTATACTAAAAAGAACATAGATAGGGCCTCCTTGTTGGCGCAGAGGTTAAAGTCTCAGTACTATCAAGCTATTGCCAGCCACCGCATCATGAGGCATGAGGTCGATCCCCAGCCAGGGAGCTAACCCACATGGCACAGCAGACAAGCAGACCTTTCCTGTCTCACCTGCTGCTCCCCTCAGCACTGTATTTCAGTAGATTTGCCTGTTCTGCTCCCCACTCTGTCTCTGGTGAATCCTCTCACCCCCTGCACATCTGGCCTATATCCAGTTCTTGTATGCATAAATAAATGAAAATAAATCTTTAAAAAAGTAAAATAAAAAGAACATAGGGATTGGAGCCAGATACTGTAGACTTGAATTCTGGTATTACCACTTACTAGTTATGTAATTTTTTTTATAAATTAGGGCCTCCCTGGTGGTGCAGCAGTTAAGCGCTGCGCTGTGGAGCTCCAGTTCTTGTGTGCATACATAAATAAATCTTTAATTTTTTAAAATTTAAAAAAATAATTTTTAAAAAGATTTATTTATGTATACATATAAGAACTGGGGTCTAGACCAGAGCTGCAGGGGTGAGAGGATTCACCATAGACAGAGTGGGGAGTAGAACAGGCAAATCTACTGAATACACTGCTGAGGGGAGCAGCAAGTGAGACAGGAGAGGTCTGCTATGCTATGTGGGTTAACTCCCTGGCCCAGGATTGAACTCATGCTACAGTGGCTGGTGATAGCTTGAGAGTGCTGAGACTTAATCCTTGCACCACCAGGGAGGCCCTAGTTATGTAATTTTTATCAATTTATTTGCCTCAGCCTCAGTATTCTGATCCTACACCATCTTCACAAAGGTTTTGTGAGGGTTAACAAAAATGGTGTATACAGAGGCAAGGAGGCTCCCTGGCACAAGGTGAGAACACTCTAGAGATATTATTAGTTACCTTCCCTTGGAGTCTTCAATACAACCAAAACCTAGTGACTTAATGCAATGATTTAGCATTTCTCACACTTGTATGAGTTGTCTAGTTAGTTATGCTTCAAGTGCTCTGAGCTAGGTAGTGGCATTGCTAGTTCTTAAAATGATCTCATTCATTTGACTGGCATTTGATATTAGTCAGCAGGGATTATGAGTTAGGGTACCTCAGTTTTTCACTATATGATCTCTTGTAGTTTGGGCATCACACCTCTTTGAACCCAGCATGGTGGTTAAGTTCAAGGAAGGAGCATTTCAGGAGCAATAAGAAGTGGATGCTGCCAATTCTCTTAGAGAGTTCAGATCCAGAAAACCTAGAATGTCACCTTGTTTTCATTCTGTTGCTCAAAGTCATTGTGGAATCAAGGAAAGGGAAATAAACTCATCTGATGTGATGTGAAGTGTGACACATATACACAAGTAGAACTATTTGGAGGAACAATAGCTACTATAGTACAACCTCTGACCACAGCAACTCATATTCTTCCCACTTGCAAAATACACTCACTCCTCAAAACCTCTAAAAGTTTCATATTGTCAGCTAAATAAGATCTAGGAGCATTTAAAGCTGTTCAGGTATGTCTCAGGTGCAGCACCTTGCTTGCAAAGACTTGTGAACAAAAAAGACAAGTGATCTCCCCCATGTGCATTCATCAATACAATGGTAAGAAAGGGTTGGGATAACTGCAATAGGCACCTCCATTCAAAAGGGGGTGAGGGGTGCAGCTGGGAATCATATAATGATCACCACACCATAACAATTCTGAAATTCAGCAGAACACATATTGTCATGTCCTCCAACTCTGAGATCTGAGAATGTTCCTTGATTAAAACCCAGTTTTGCGTGCTGAGAGTAGTTCTCTTAGATTCCCTAGGCCCTTGACTCTGATTCTGCCCTTTCATTCTTTTCCATAAGAAATATTCCATATTTTCAACTGAGTGGCTTTCTTTGCTTGCTTCTTGCCCAGAGAACATAGGGAACTTAGGTGCCTCTTTCATTTTTAATTTTGCTCTACCCCTTCAGTTCATGCTTATATAATTCCTTTAAAAAAGAATTATGGGCATCCACTGTATCAAATTGCAATCCACTCTACTGGATACAACTGCCCTCACACATCTCAGACACACAACCTCTCTCTTGGATTTAAAGTCAGGTGCTGTGGGACAATGCCCTTAAGTTTCTCAGAAACCCTTTTGTCTAGCAAAGAAATTCCTGGAGGCATGCACTTACAATTCTTAGAAGTCATAACATCTGGCTGGCAGCATCTTGGATTTGATCTCTGTTAGCAAAGTCTTTGGATTCTGTATATTTGTATTTCATCGTATGCAACTAAAAGAGACCATTTGGCACTTGAAACATTCTGCCTGGAAATCTCCTTAGCCTGTTCACAACTTCACAGGATACAGACACCTTTTTCTGTCTTGCATATTAACACCGTCAACAGTGTTGCCAAGATTTCCCCCACTGCATAGCTCGAATTGCCTTTTCTCCAGAGTCCAATAACAATTTCATCACTGTCCTTCCACTTCAAGTTAGTCTCCTCAAGGCCCTGTGGCCTCTGCCTTCCAGCTGGTCCCCAAGCCAAACCACATGTATTTGGGTTTTTTGTTAAAATGGCACCACACTTCCAGATTCCAATTTCTGACTTGGTTATCTTTTGTCATATAAAAACATCCCCAAGTGTGGTGACTTAAAATAACAGTTGCTTTTATTACTTCTCATGAATCTATGGCCTGTCAAGGGTTAGCAGGACGGTCCTTCGGCCTTATGCAAGCATATCTCATGCACTGCCAGTGTTAGCCTCAAACCCCATTTCAGCTCATCGGGGAATGTTAGAACAGATATTAGAAGATTGCAAAGTTCCCTCTTCCTTTTTCTGCCCTCCCTTGCCCCCCCCCCTCTTTTTTTTTTTTAAATCAGCTATGAATGCATTTAACTGGTTTGGTAAAGAAGAAAATTATACTTCTAGGTCAAAATGATGATATCTTCTTTCTCCCAATCACCTATTTTGCTTGATTTGTAAAATATTATTTCAACCAATGACCACTTGGCTGGCTCTCCAAAGCAGTGTAAGACAGTGTGTTAAGTAGCGTAGTATTTATTACTGACTGATTTATAACTGGCTCTTTGATTTACAGACTGTACAGACTTAGATTCACCATTAGGGGTTGACCTGGCAAAGATATTGTTCAAACTTGGACAGAAATAAGAAAGGTTTAATATATATAGAAATCTTAAATTAAGACAAAAAGAAGAAAATATGACCAATGATTAAAAGATAAGTTTGACCCCTAAGATAACTTTATAGCTTAGGAGTGATACACAAGGATACCAAGGCAAAATAAACTAACCATGGAGACATTAAAGTTTAGTAAATGCCTTCTTGTATATAGCATGCCCTATGCATCATCTAGACCTTAGTTTCATCTCTAGTAGTGATTTGCTTTATTTTTTTATAGCACTAGAATTCCCATGCCATAAAATTTACCTTTTTAAGATGCACAACTCAGTGTTTTTTAGTATGGTCACAAGATAGAATCATCATCACTATCTAATTGAAAACAGTTTTATCACCCCCAAAAGATACTCTGCCAGTAGCAGTCATTTCCCTGCCCCCCAGCCCCTAAACACAACTAATCTGCTTTCTGTCTATGGATTTGCCTATTCTAAATCTTTTAAATCAATAGAATAATAAAACATATGATTTTTAGTGTTTGCCTTCTGTCACTTAGCATAATGTTTTCAGGGTTCATCTATGCTATAGCAGTACTTCACTTCATTTTATTGCCAAATAATATGTAATTATATGTATTTACCACATTTTATTCATTCATCAGCAAATAGACAATTGGGTTGTTTTCACTTCTTGGCTATTATGAATAAAGCTTGAATATTTGTGCACAGCTTTATTCATTTAAAAAATATCTATAGAATATCCTAAGTAAGGTTAAAACTGGTTTTTCTTTTTAATATTATAGACAGCACTTTGAAAAAGAAAATGATCTAAAAGAAAGCTGATTTCTGAAGGAAGAAATTAGGGCAATAATGAGTAGTTAGATATGTGTAGAATGTGGAGTTAGAAATTACAGGAACACTTTACTGATCAAACTCATAACCCTAGGAGGATGACAAGAACATAAAAGAGAATTCAAGCTGTTTTTTAGGGGTAGGGGGGATTTATACAACAAAACTTAAATAAAAGTCCCCTTGTTTCAAGATTTACAGGACGTATAAACCAAATAAAATTGCCTTATTATGAAGATTTAGGCAAAGAATTCTTTCGAGCTAGTTAACATCACAAGAGGCAGAGTGCTTACCTCTCCTGTCCTGTTTCTTGTTTTAAGGGTGTTTTTGTTTTTACATATAATTAATAGTACCCAGATGTACTTGCTATTCAGAACTCTATCTTTTCACTTTCATCTTCCTTGGGGAACAGAGGTTTCCAATATTTCCACCAAGCCCAAAGTTTAAAAAATACCAAACAATAGAGCCATGTTGACAGCACTTTAAGGAAATTTTCCTTTTAGGTTTAATATCAAACTCTCCTGTGCATTCTCAACACATATCTCCACTCATTCATACTGACTTCAAGACCTCATCACTACCTGAAACTGCTCTTCCTTTGAAATATTTCATTAGAAACCCACTTTTTTCACCACCTATCCCTATGCTCCGGTGTCCTCCCTGACTTTAAACCTTTTCTTCAACCTTATCTCTACCTTTGATATCTTGGGTTGTAGGACTTCTAGTCCCCTCCTGGTTCCTTTTCCTTCACCACTCTCCTGGATCTCTCAACATCAGCCACTCTCTAGTACCCAGAATTCCAGAACTGAGGACTTTGACCTCATCAACCCTGCCAGCTGTTCAGAACTTTACCATTCTCAAATCTAAGACTTTATCCATTATTCTATCTGCAGAAGCAAAAACCAAAACAGGGCATTCTTAAGTTCCCCTTCATCTGTAAACTTACCTGAATATCTCCTCATCCTTGTGCCTTTCTTCATTATTCTCTATGGTTTTTTGCACCCTTTTTTGCTTTTTCCAAGACTTAATTTTGTCAACTCCTCATTTCTAGCCTCAGGTTCTCCTACACTGTCTCTTCCCTTCACTCTTCACGTAACATGCTAAAAACCTTCTCCTAGTTTGCCTGTCTCACCGTGCCTAATTAGTTTCTCTGCTTTCAAACACTTTAGCTCTCTACTAGCCAATCCCCAGTGCAGACAGCATTCAAAAACACAATTTGGTTGTGCTATTTCCATACTTTAAAATTCTCCATGGTGCTTCATAGTCTGCTGAATAAAATTCAATATCCCAGGCAGGTGGATGAGACCCTTATTCCTGTGAACCCCATCTACCTCTGAAGCCCCATCTCTCTTCACTCCCCAAGGAGCACATTACCCACTCCCCAAGGAGCACATTACAACAGCAATCAGTGATCATCATGTATGTCATGTCTTCATGTCCTTGCCTACAATTCTCTGTTTTAGGCAGAACTGTGACACTGTCCCCCTTCTCCCCCCCCCATTCATATGTTGAAGTGCTAACCTTCAGTATCTCAAAATTGACTGGATTTAAAGATAGAATCTTTAAAGAGGTGATTAAAGTAAAATGAAATCAGAATTGGTGAACCCTAATACAGCATGACTGGTGTCCTCATTAAAAAAAGATTAGGATACAGAGGGAGGGCCATTTGAAGGCACAAAAAGATGATAACCCACACACCAAGGAGAGGGACTCATAGAAAAAGTGACCTTACTGACACCTTGACCTTGGACGCCTAGCCTTCTGTCAGGAAAGAAATGCTTATTGTTTAAGCAACCTGGTCTATTGTACTTTGTTACTGCAGCCCAAGGAAACTAAAAGATTCCCTATGTATTCCTCTAAAGTCTCCTAAAGTCCTGCTATTTAGACCCCTACTTCTTCCTTCAGACTCTGTGAATTAGGCTCCTCTCTAAGATCCTTTTCCTATTATGACACAGCCCCTCCTACCTGAGCTCCATTCCCCCAGGAGCCTTTGCACTATCTACAGGGTCTAGTGTAGTATCACCCTCATCAATTATCAGTGTTTTATGTGCCTCAGTTAATTCTTTAACCCAGACGTGGAGAAAGTAATATTTTATTTTTGGGAGATTAGACTCTAGACAGCAAATAACAAGCGTAGAATTTCTCTTCTGATAGAGAGACCAGTAGCCTTAGAAATCATCAAAAGTCCATATCCATATGAAATTTCCTCAGTGTCTTCTAGTAGAGCAACAACTTGATATGATCTGAAAATACATTGCTTCAGACAGATACTCATTCAAGAAATTGCTATTGATTTTCAATAGCCTCGCCATATACAATTAATACCATTTTAATGATTCTTACTTGTAATATTTATACCTCCTAAGTGTGTTTTTGAGCATAGTGGTAAAGTGTTTTTGAGCATGGGGAAAGTTTACATAAGGAGACAGGCAGTTTTAGAGTATTAATCTTTAAAGACACCCCCAAATAAAGAGTAATCCTTTAAGATGTGAAATATGTGGCCACCTTTGCCAAACCAGCTGGAGTTCTTATAGGACTGCAAAAGGCATTGTGCTTTAGAGCTCACACTCTCTACAGGAACGACGGAGACAGAATCTGGCTGCATCTACCTGAGGTCAGAGGAGTAGACAGAAAGGAGCAGTGACGTGTGTGTAGCCTTACTCATTAGAGTTGCGAAGATCACCTTAGGCAGGCAAACAACAAAAAAAGGCTACAGGAAGATGGCCCCTGTCATGATGAAGGCTTTGAGAGAATCATATATGCTTGCAGTGCAGTTTGAGGTCGGAGTCAGCTCACTAAGCCTTTGCTTCAAACTACTTTCAGTTATTGTATGACAATCCAGTTTTCTCGTGACTCAATTCTAATATTTTAAGGGATATGAAAATTCGGCACACACTCCAGCTATGGAATTTAAGGGCAGAAATTGTATATTGTAGGTAGATGATAACACCCCCAAAAACTTAGTCTGTAAACATAAAAAGAGAGAGAAAGCCGGGGAAATGGTGGAGGAAGAGTTACCACAGACAATAATGCCTAGGGGACTTCACTACTGCAAAATGCACTGGGACAATTAAGGAAGACTGTCCCATTTCTGGGTGATATCTTCCTTACTTGTGGTTTAAGTCATTGTCCTCAGTTTCTAGCAAAAATCAGTCAAGATCTAATGTGGTCCAGGTTACACTAGCCATTTCCTTGTCTATTTCCAACTTTGCCCTATCCACCTTCTACCCTATATAAAGTGCAATAGCATCTAAGTACAGAGAAGGACACTTAAGCAATAGGAAGAGCCATGAACCAAGGAATGGGACGGTCTCCCTTTATTGCTTCAGGGCTTTTGGTTTCTACAGTAATGGAAATAAGATTGTAGGGCAGTGCTCTTTCTTCCTTTGAGGTTATTAGTGTCAAATATTTCTGTTTCCCACCCTCTCTGGCACTCACCATCAAAGATGCCTTGTTTCAGGTGCTGTGGATTCCCAGTCCAACCCCTAACTGCCAGACGCATGGTAGCTCCTCTTGAGGGGTGAGGGGAGGAAAGATACCTAAGGAAAAGAACCAAACTGTGAGATTACCCTTCTGCCCTTCATGTGACCTTATGTTCCGCATATTTATACCAAGTATTTTATAGTGTGTTTGTGGAAAAGACCCTGAACTCTGAACCTGGATTTCAAGTTTTAGTTTGCGTGCTCCCCTCCCCCATTGTTCTAACCCCCCTAAACGCTGCTCTGTGGTAGGTTCCTGGTGGCTAGGAACAGCAGGTAGGCTCATAGTTGCTCTACTCATTTTATTATGGTGCTGTTCAAATCATATGACACACATGAAAACTGTGAACTCTAAATTATTATGCAAATGTCCAGTCGCTTCTTCAAACATTTTAGATACACTGGGAAAAGTGCTTTGCAATTCATTAATTTCTTCACTCATTCATTTATTCATTCAAGTTGTTGACCTTGGAGATACAGAGGTAAATAAATACATATCACAATAGCTACCATTTCTTCATTTTTACTTTTCTGTTTTTTCAAAGATTTATTTATTTATACATACAAGCTGGGGTACAGGCCAGAGGCGGGGGGGGGGCGGCGAGAGGGTTCACCAGAGACAGAGTGGGGAGCAGAACAGGCAGATCAGAAATACACTGCTGAGGGGAGCAGCGGGCAAGGCAGGAGTTGTCTGCCGCACCATGTGGGATTCTCCCCAGCTGGGCGTCAAACTCACATCATGCGCTACCGACAGCTCCACAGCACAGGGCTTAACCACTGCGCCACCAGGGAGGCCCCATTTCTTCACTTTTACTTTGTCCAAAAAGACTGTTTAAATATTTTATCTAAATTATTTACTTCTCACAAAAGCTCTGTGAGGGAGGTATTGTTATCCCTATTTGAACATGAGGAACTTGCGGCGCCTATGTAGCTCAAGATCTCATAGCTTGTATGTGGCAGAACCAGTTCTCAGCCCAGGACTTTTTAAAAACATTTATCTAATTTTAATTGTAGCAAAATATGCATGACATAAAACTTACCACATAAGCCATTTTTATGTGTATGATTCAGTGGCATTAATGCATCCACATTGTTGTGCAACCGTTACCACCATTCACCTGCAGGTCTTTTTCACCTTCCCAAACTGAAACTTTGTGCCCATTAAAAATGCCTCATTTCCACCTTTCCCCACACCCATTCCTTCTGTTTCTATGAATTTGACTATTCTATGTAGCTTATGTAAGTAAAATCAAATAATATTTTTGAGTCTGGCTTATTTCACTCAGGATGTTTTCAAGGTTTATTCATGTTATAGGATTAATTTCATTCTTATCCATGTATCAGAATTTCATTTTTTTTAAAGACTGAGTAATATGCCATTGTATGTATTTGACAAGTCTTTACATAGGTACAAATCTATACATCCAAATAGTGAAACATCACGGCACCGTTTATTGGAGAGATTATACTTTTTCCACTAAATGGCCTATTTAGCTTTGTCAAAAAATCAGTAGTCCATATACATGTGAGTCTATTTCTGTACTCTATTCCATGTCATTGACTTTTTATGTCTATCTTTATGCCAATATACCTGTGAAATATATATCTGGTTTCACCCACTGTTGCTGGCTCACAGCTCCCAAAACCTTGGAATTTCCAAAGTGATGACAGCCACTAACCGTGTCTTTTGTTATGTAAATGAGGTGTCTTTAGGATAGCACTGAAGAATGGGAACTGGCTGCCAGTGGAACTTATGATGAGGGGATTGCAGCTTTCCGTCCCACCCCCACCCCTAACTCTGGGAAGGGGAGAGAAGCTGTAAATTGAGTTAATTTGCTAATGACCAGGGATTTAATCAATCATGACCATGTAAAGGTCCAGAAAAATGAAAAAGGAGAATTGGGATTGGAGACTTTCCAGATTGATGAACATGTGGAGATTTGGGGAGAGTGGCCCTCTTGACCAATAGATCTCTCCCATCTGACCACTCTTGAGTTATATTCTTTCACAGTGAATGTTTCTCTGAGCTCTGTGAGCTGCTCTCACAGATTAATTGGACCTGAGGAGGGGTCGCTGGAACCTTCATCTACAGCTGGTAGGTCAGAACACAGGCAATAACCTGGCCTTGCAACTGGCATCTGAAGGGGGCAGGGTGGAGGGGGCAAGTCATGTGGGATGGAGACCTTAATCTAAGGAATCTGAGACTATCTTCCAGATAGGTAGTGTCAGAACTGAATTGAATTGTAGGACACCCAGCTAGTGTCTGGAAATTCCTTGTTGGTGTAGGGAAAACCCACACACATTGGAATCAGCTCTTAGAAACTTTTAACATCTCACTGTCTTGGTTACAGAAGCTTTAAAAAGTCAGGGTCCTTTTGAAATCAGAATAAGTTCTTCAACTTTATTCTTTTTCAGTTATTTTGGCTATTCTAGGTCCTTTGCATTTCCATATGAATTTTAGTATTTCAATTTCTATAAAATGGCCTATTGAGTTTTTGACTGGTATTGAATGAATCTGTAGATCAATTTAGGGAGAACTACCAATATTGAGTCTTTAACCCCATGAGAAAGTATAGATCTCCCTTAATTTACAGTTTCTTTAATTTCGCTGAGCAATGTTACGTGGTTTTTAGTATACAGATCTGCATGTCTCTAGTCAGAAAATTATTTCATACAATACCATATTTTTGATGCTATTGTGTTTTTCTTAAGAAATTTAATCTTTAAATTACATTAGTTTATCTTTAAGTAGAATTTTTGAATATACTAGAGTATGGCTGACTAGCTGCTTTGAATATAGAAACATTTCAATGTCAGGAATTTGTAAAAGTTGCCTTCTTTAAGTTCTGTTTCTTATTGACAAAGAATAGAATAAGTAATCTTGGTAGAAAGGCTTCATCCTAATGGCTAAGCATTTCAGGCCTTCTTTATGTTTACTCCATCCTAACTACAAAGCAAATGGTTTCTGTCTTTCTAATTAGGAAACTCATGAAAATATACCCTTCAGTTGGAAATGTGGAGCTAAGTTCTATTTTTCTGGTGAATAAAAACATTTCCAGCTTCCCACCACAGTCCTGGAAGGTGCCTAACAAATATTTGTTTTGAAGGAAGGAATAGTTGACATATGGGGTGCAGAGGCTCTCTGGGAAGATGGTCTCTGCAGTTGAAGGATCAGGATCTTTCATCTATGCCCTGCCTGGGTTTTATAATTTCACTCAATTTATTCGTACTTACTACTTAGTTTTTATTTCAAAGAACTTTTGAAAGGAGACATTCTTGACAGATGTTTAAATGTGGATGCAATAGAGCTAATAGGGATAGGTTAGTTAAAGTTAAAAACAAGAAAAGCAGTAATAGTTTGAGTTCTTTGAGAAATCTGAAGCCAATGAGGTCAGGGTGCAGATGAAGTGGTTGGTCTTACATAGGAGGAGGGTAGATATGTCTTCTAGTGAAATTGGAGGAATAGAGTTTACAGATGCATTTAGGCTGTAGGTGTGTTGCCAAGACATTGAGGGTGTTTCTACTTTCTCTGACAAGAGGCGGGTAGGAACAAAGAACAGAAACATTTAGGAAGGGGAGCCCAGTAAAGAAAGAGAGACTCCCAAGGCATGGTGAACACTACCTTGGAGACCATAGCTTTCCCAGTCTCCAAATGGTCTGGGTGCTGGTGTCCTCCACACAGCCCACTGACGACTGGGCAGTGTCCACCATTGACTGCGTGGTCATCCCCACTGCTCTCCTATTGCGCCAACGTGGAAAACTCGCGTTACCGACCCCACCTTCATTTCTAACTGCAAGGGCTTCTCCTTCATGCTGATGCTGGATGGGTTATATCCAGACATATTAAAGGGCTTATGATCACTGCTGGCAGCCTTGGCTTTTTTGGTTCCATATCTGCCCCATTTGGAATGAAGTATACCAAAGTTGGAGGCTTAGATAAAGCCAAAGCTAAAGTTGCTTGTTCGGCTGGATTCATATTCATACCATCAAGGCTATATCCAATGACTGGTTGTGTCCTGTATGCAAACAAAATCATGACAGAATTCTTCAATCCTCTCTCTGTTGAGCAAAATGACTTACAGCACCTACAACTTGCCAGCTTATGTGATTACAAACATAAGAGTTGAGGGTTATGAAAAAAAGTACCACTTACAAGTAGGTAATATTTACAAACAACAGATTCTTCACAACAAAGCCTTATGGAAGAGAAAAACGCTGCATATTAAGAACATGCTTGCTTCTTGAGACAGATTTTCTCTCACTCACATCTGTATGCACAGCAATACCTTGCACAAAGAAATGCTCTCCATAAGTAACAAAATCCATCCAGATGAAAGAATTTATCAGGGCCCAAGAATTATAAATACACTCAGGTTCTAAATTCCATCATAATGATGGAAAAGAGGCATAAAAATGACATGTGACATTTACAGGAATTCAGACTTCGTTTAAATAAAACTCACTTTTCTTAAAATAAAACAGAATCATATTCTGGATTATCTCCTATATTGTTAAGCTATGAAATTATTCTGTTTTCTTCTCTCCTCACCTCCTCAACCCTCTAACGACCCCACCCAAATTTTTTCAAAATCCTTCCTAATAACACCATTGAGACACAAGAAACCATCAATGAAACAAAAAGCACACTTTTTAAGAAAAAAACATAATCAGAAAAAGAAATCTCCATATGTGTACAAGCACTGTGGTTATTTTTACGATTTCAAGTTACGGTATAAGAAAATTGAGAAGTATTAGGTATAATTTTTGTTGCTATGGTTTTAAGCACAAACCTTTATGATAATTCCATTAGGGGTTTAAATTTTCAGTATTACTTTCTAGCATATTTTGCATTTTGAAACACAAGAATGAAAACTAGTTTCATTATCTAGATTCTATCCTACCGGAGATGTTTGGTAACCACTGTTCTTGGGCATAAAATTGTTATTTCTTATTATTACTTAACTCATCTATCCTAAGATACATACTTTTTCATGTTTGAATAGGTCATCAAAATGTATCTTATAATTTATGACACCTAAAAATTAAATTAACTCATGAACAAAATGAGGTTGAGGTTTTTGCTTATAGAATTACCCTAAAAACAACCCTAGTATTCATTGGGGAATGCCAGTATTCTATCCAGTATGTCTACCAAAGCAAAGAAGATAATTGTTTAAATGCTTTACTCTAAGGAGTTGTTAATTCCCCAAAATACATTCTTATTATATTACACTATCTTTTTCTCTTTCCAGAAACTAAAATAGTCTTTGGGTAGTAATTTTTAAATAATAATATAACACTTTGTAAGCAAGGAAAAACATACCCAGATGATCTTATTTAAAAGATGTACATTTTCTGAAGGAAAGGGGCAAAGCCTTCAAACATTATTTCTCAAATAGTATATGTCCTGGCCAGCTGCTTCAAAATTTCAGAATTGGGAAGTTAATTCAAATTCAGATTCATAGACCCCATTTCAGGAAATGAACCGAGGAAAATAGCTTTTTTTTTTTCAAAATTGGTGCAACTTTATTATTTTTCATAATACATGCTTGTTAAATGCATAATAGAGAAGACAGAAGTTCCTTCATTATTTTACATCTCATATAAAGCAATATGGATATCTCTATAGTGGCTCTAACAGTGCTCAGCACCTAGAGAGTGCACAGGATATCTGTAGTTTGACTAATAAGAAAATGGCATAGACAATCTACATTTTGTTTTTTTTTTTTTTAAAGATTTATTTATTTATGCATAAGCTGGGGTACAGGCCAGAGGTGTGGGGTGGTGAGAGAGTTCATCAGAGACAGAGTGGGAAGCAGAACAGGCAGATCGATGGAAATACACTGCTGAAGGGAGCAGCGGGCGAGGCAAGAGAGGTCTGCCAGGTCATGTGGGAATCTCCCCGGCTGGGCGTGGAACTCAGGTTGCTGACAGCTCCACAGCGCAGGCTTAACTGCTAAGTGCCACCAGGGAGGCCCGGCAATCTACATTTTGCATATTTGCTTGAAATTGAATTGTTTTATGGTTATCAATATCCCATAGAATTAGAAAATATCATTTTTAAAAGATTGATTCATATGTACATTGAAATTAGAAATCTTAGATCTTTTTAGGGAAGCTGATTCTAAGTTTTGCAAAGAGCCTGGCATATAAATACCATAAATAATTTGTGGGTATTTATAGTACCTATTGCTACATAATAAATCATCCCCTAAAACTGGCAGTTTGAACAACACGTATTTATTATTTCACAGTTTCTGCAGGTCAGAAATTGAGAGCAGACTCAGCTGAGTCATGCTGTCTCAGGGTCTCACGTGAGCTTGCATTTAGGAGTAAACCCAGACTGCAGCCAGGGGAAGGCTCACTGGGCACAGAGAACGGCCCGCCAGCTAGTTCTTTATAAAAAACCTGGGTGACTCCTGTTAGCTGTTTTCAGAGGCTCAGTTCTTTAAACAATGTGTCTCCATCATACTGCTTCAGGGCCCCCTTGAGACAACCTCATTAGACATCCACTGCTGCCCCCAGAGTGAGTGATTCTAGAAGGAAGCTGTATGCAGTTTATGACCTGGTCTCCAGCGTCAGTCCCCATCATTTTCACCATTTTCTATTTGTCACTAAGTCTACCCCACTGACAAGGAGAAAGGAATAAAGTACCAGCTCTTGAAGGGAAGAGTGCCAAAGAATATTTTACAGTTACCACAGTGCTCCTTAGTTTAAGTTCCCCAAAAATGCTCATAATTTCCCATTCATCTTTTAGGGGGGAAACTGGTAAAGAACTCAACCTTACGGAGGCTGTTTCGTGCCAAACATGACTTGCCTTTCTAATTATGGATGGGAAGTGAATTATACTCTTCCTTCCCCTGCAAACAGTCTTTTGCTCAGCCAGCCGTTAAAATAGCAGAACCACCTACAATCATAAATATAGAGGTATAGGAAGAGAGAAAAAACTTGAAGTGGGTGTTATTTTCTCTCTGTTTTGCCAAATAGCAATGGAAATGCCAGGTGGAATTGCCACAGCTACATTACTACTTAGCCTCTGGACCTGCCACCTGGAGGTCAGCGTGCCATAAAACCAACGAGGATCAACAAGGATGTGATAAACCAACAAGGATCTAATAACAAATTTTCTAAAAATTTGGACTATAACATTCCTTGATGTAGCCCATGCTATTAACACATTTAAACTATTTTAAAAATTTGATTTACAGGAATTCATCAGAGATACATCTGCAAACTGTAGGAGCCTGTCAAAGTTACATAGTTTCCAAAAGCATCTGGTTTACAACCAACAAGTACTTTCAGCAGAGGAAGCACTGGGCTGATTCCAGGGTTGCCAGAGCTGACAATGTGAAGGGAAAGTGAGTGCAATACAAGATGGAATCAAATTCTGATCTTTCTTCCAATGCTTATTGTCTGCTTTATCAAAGACATTTGATATTGACACAGAGCAGGCTATTGAGTCTCAATAAAATCTATTCTTCACTTTCTTTTACCTCATCTGCAGACTGTTGACATCTTCTTTTATTCCAACACTGATGTTTTTCTTTTACAGTGGAGATTTTAGCACTGATGTTGTAATTGCTTATCACACAGCTGGCCCTGTTATGATGTTCTTGTGAATGTCCCTTCATTTTCCTGATGGTCCTGTGATCCAATCTACAATCCGTTTAAAACAAAAACATTCATGTGCCATTTTATGCTGTGGCTCTTTTGGAGTTCCATTTTAGCATCATTAATATTGATGCTGTCTGTCTCCTTGCTTATTTCAGAAGATTCTTTGAAATTAATCTTCAGAATTTACTGTGA
Organism: Scalopus aquaticus; assembly: GCA_004024925.1. Taxonomy (NCBI): domain Eukaryota; kingdom Metazoa; phylum Chordata; class Mammalia; order Eulipotyphla; family Talpidae; genus Scalopus; species Scalopus aquaticus. Next base: position 135,259 of record PVIJ01002053.1, on the reverse strand, counting down.
TTTGTTGCTGTTTTGCGCATCAGTCCCAGTACAGTTTGTCTCCTCTTAATTTTGTTTTTCTTTATTTTTACATGTCTGCTATGACTGTTCTCCTACTTGTACTACTGGTGTGTGTCAGGTTCTTTATGGAGTCCCAGTTTTGCCTCTGCCTTTCACTGTGATTTTCCATCATTAGGGACCTCTTGAATAAAAATGTAGCCCTTGTTTCTGACAGAGTCCATGTTCCTTTTCTTTTCTTTCTGTGTGATTTTCCATCATTATGGTTCTTAAATTTCTTGAATAATGATATATACTGTGAACAAATGGGCAGAGCAGTAATGGCTTCATCAATGTTTTCTAAAATGTATCTGCGGCTTTTTGAGTGCACAGTGTCACAGCAGAATCTGTACTATGCAGGTGAAAGAATTTTTAAAATAGATTTGTGATCTGTTGGTAACAATACTATAGTGCATTAATAATTCACATTCTTGTTTATAGCATCTGTTTGTTTTAGAATGCCAGTTCCATGGCAGCCAGATTAGAAAAATGCCTTTAGTCTGAAAGTCTTTAAGGCATATAGGTACATTGCTATATTTCCTCTTTTTTCTATAGCATTTCTCAAAAGCAGACTTTATTTCCTTGACCAGAAATGCTAAGTTGGAAATTGCAATAGTTTCAAAAATGAGGCAGATGATGCCAAACTTCACTAATAAGCGATATTTTGTCTACTGGGATGAGTAATTTCACTGACCACTTCTGAATAAAATGACTCTGTCCTTCTAGTTACAGGCAAGCCTTGTGGCAAGAGAACAGGCAAGTGAACAATATGGGTGAAAGAAGATTCAAATTTAACAACTGTAGCTGACTAAAGCCTGTCAATAAATGCCAAAAAATAAGAGGGTAAATGCGAAGATATTGGCTGCCTAATCACTGCTATAAAAACATGGAGGATGAACAGAGAAAACAAAAATCACTGGACTTTGACAACAGAACTGAGGTAACCAGAAGGCAAGAGGGGGTGGGGGTTGGGAGGAAGGGTGGAAGGGGTCAAATTGATGGTGTGTTTTTTTTATTTTAAATTGAAAAAGAAAAATAGGTAAATAAATTGTGGGAAATGACTAACAAGTAAATGTGAAGAGAAAAAGTAATGCTAAAACAAGACATAAAATACACTGTTCACTATTGGTTAATAACTATGCTTGCCTCATGCCCAGAATACCAATTATCAGCTGAGGAATTAAAGTCAGCACAAGGCTTTTGTTCTTAGAAAATGCCCTGCAAGGAATTATCAAAACCAATAGACAGCTGACATGTCAGAGAGTTTTAAAAATCTATGATGGTCAAATGATTTCAAAATCAAAGAAAAAGACTTGGTATTTTCCTTAGATGAAAGCCAGTGTGACTTGGACCTGAACCTAGAAATCAGAAATTCTGAGTTGTTAGTTTATTGTTAATATTCTATTTTATTACATAGTTTTCTTTATTAATACTTCCCACATTTTTAAACAGAGGCAAAAATGCTCAAAAGATGGAATAGATATCCACATGAAGTTGAACCCCTATCATGCATCATATGCAAAAATTAATTCAAAATGGATCAAAGAGCTAGAAGTATGAAACACTTAGAAGAAAACCTAGGGGTAAATCTTCATGACCTTGGACTACACAATGGTTTCTTAGATATGATACATGAAGAACAAATAACCAAAGGAAAAATAGATAAATTAAACTTTATCAAAATTTAAAAGTGGTATGCTTCAAAGTACATTATTAAAAAATCCATAGAATAGGAGAAAATATTTAAAAATCATGGATCTGATAAGGCCTTATTAGCCAGAGTCTATCAAAAATCCTTTAGAGGGGGCCTCCCCAGTGGCACAGCAGTTGAGCGCTGCGCTGTGGATCTGTCTGCCGGCCGCGAGAGATGCTGGTTCGACGCCCAGCAGGGGAGAATCCCACATGGTGCGGCAGACCTCTCCTGCCTGGCCCGCTGCTCCCCTCAGCAGTGTATTTCTGATCTGCCTGTTCTGCTCCCCACTCTGTCTCTGGTGAACCCTCTCGCCGCCCCGTGCCTCTGGCCTGTACCCCTGCTTGTATACATAAATAAATAAAATTATTAAAAAAAAATCCTTTAGAAATTTCAATTTTAAATGGGTGAGTTATTTGAATAGACATTTTTCCAAAAAAGATACACAAATGGCCAAAAGTTATTAATAATGCTTAATATCTTTAGTTATTAAGGAGTAATGAAATACCATTTCATACATAGTAGGATGGTTAAATAGAAAAGATGGACAATAACAAGAGATAGCAAGGATGTGGAGAAATATATTGATAGTGAAAATATAAAATCAGTGCAACCACTTTGGAAAACATATGACCAGCCAGGTCATGTGTATACCTTTTTGAGGAAGTGTTAGATCATTCTCTTAGGTATATACCTAAGAGAACAGAAAACACCTTGTCAACAAAAACTCGTACATGAATTGTCATAGAAACATTATTCAAAAAAAAAAAAAAGGAAACAACCCAAATATCTATCATGTGATAAATAGATAAGCAAAATGTCACATATCCATACAATGGAATATTAGTCAGTCATAAAACAGAATGAATTGCTAAAACATGTAAGAACCTTGAAAACATCACACTAAGTGAAGAAAGCCAGACACAAGAGACCACAGACTATGTGGTTCCATTTCCACATGAAGTATCCAGAATAGGCACATCCATAGACACAAAAAGTAGATTAGTGGTTTCCAGGAACTGGGGGCATAAGTGAATGGGAAGTTTCTGTTAATGAGTACAGTTTTGGTGGGTTTTTTCTTTAGTGATAAAAATAGTTTGCATTTTTGTGGTGGTGAGAGTCATATCACCTTGTGTATATACTAAAAAACACTGAATTGTATACTTTAGAAGGGTGAATTTTGTGATTTTTTTCTTCTTTGAATTTTCTTTTTTGAATTCTTAAGAAGAAAGAAATTCTTGGAAAGTACCTTTCTCAAGCAGAGTGTTATGAAGACAGAAATAGTCTATTAATATTAATAACATAGCATTTTAACTTGTGTTGAACAGAAGTGATTTTTTAAATCTGGAAAAACTTGATAGAGTTGACACTGAATATAAATCAATATTTGAAGACTATGTTTGCATTGTTCCATAATAATAACACTGGGGGAGGGGGATTCAATTTGCAAACATCTCAATGTTAGATATTACTTTTCATCAGAATATGTTCATATTTAGACCTTAATCTCTTTCTAACAAGGCCCATTATTTGATTCATCTTTGAACTTACTTTTCAAGTATGATAGTCAATAAATATTTGTGTTCAAATAAACATGTGTTTATATAGTCCTTGACTCATCTACATAATATTGAGCTCCAACATCACTCAAAGCAAGAAATTCTGGGAAAATTACTTTCTACCTATAAACCTAGAGTATAATGATGCTACAGTAGCTTGAGTATTGAAATCTATTTCAGTTAAGCTAAAAAATCACTACTTTCTAATCAGATATGAAGAAAGATGTTACCGGAAGTAATCATGAATCATTTTTGAGAATTATTGAATTTAAATTATTTCATAAATCAGACATAAGGAATAAGAAAATAACAAATGTTCTCAGTTCATAGTCCTCCTTTGAAGTATCCAGGAATGCCTTCCACTCAATGTTGCATTCCCCTCTGCTTCTAATAGACAAGGACTTCAAATTAATGGAACAATTTCTGGTGAGCAGCTGAATTGTAGGGTTACCATCTGGGCTTGTGACTCTTAGCACAAGGTGACAGATTCCTGATGGAGGTGTAGTCAATGATCCTCACAGTCTTTGCCCATCATGACACCCTCCTTCCATACTATGTCCCACCACTGAATCAAAAGACTAAAAGTGAATTGAAGGTGTACGCTTAACCTTACCATCCTTTTTATGGGTCACTTTCTGGCCAACATTGTAGCTTATGGGTCACCTTCTGGCAAAAACAGATTTGTCCCTTGAGGGAGCTATGTATGGAGAGAATCTGAACACTGTAATGATTTATTTATAATGCTGGTCTTTTCATCTATCGCAAAATAGGCTGCAGAAGGCCAGCAGCAAATTGCCATTCTGTGCAGCACTTCAAAGGGGACAGGATAGTTGGGTGCAACTTCCAGAAATTTAACCAAATTAATTTGTATTATTCACCCATCATCAAATGGATCTTCTGGACTCACATGCCTTCTGGATACAATCTTCATGACAGCAGAAATAGGGAATGTGTGGGGAGTAATATATTTTCATTATTCTTTAAAGAAAAAGCCTGCTGGGTTAGGAAGGGCTGTGGAACAGCTGTTTTCTCCCCAGTTTTGCACATAATAGAATCCTCTATGTAAAACACCTGTAGAACATGGATTATCTAATGTGTTTACTCTAAGTCCACTGCCCAGTGTATTGCTTTTTCAATCATGAGCCTAAGAAGCACTTATAGCAAGTGGAAACTGACAATTTGTAGACCTAGAATCATATTTGGTAGCTCCGAGAATTGTTTCATTTTTTTTCTTTGATGTCATCCATGGGAGAGTGAATTAACTCTCTCCAACAAATAGAATGAAGCCAGTTTGGAAACAGATTCAGGTTGGTGTATCCTGTTCTTCATAGAAATTTTCAGGGTACAAGAAAGATTTTTTAAACTTCTGAAGATTTTTAAAACTATGAATGGGTTGTAGTATCTGTACCAAGTAAGGATACACTCTCCCTGCTGTGGTCTTAATCCAAGAACTAATGCATCTAATGAGGAAGACAGCGCAAAAGACAAGCCAGCCTTTCCCAAGAAGGCAGTCCCCAGTTCATTTTATTCCTTCCACTGCACAAGTGAGGAAAAATGTGCCCAAAAGGAGCAGAATATTTGAGTATTTTGAGCAGAGGTCCAGGTCAGTTCATGAAAGCAAGGAGAAGAAAATGTAAATCATCAAGCACAGTGATGCCATCCGTCAGTAATTCTGGTGGAATAACTTCCTGAAGTCTGACAAGAGTGCTAATTCCTCCATGGAGATATGGACATATTTCCCTTTCCCTTTATGTAGTTTACAGAACACAAGTTCTTCTTCTAAGAACTAGCTTTCAGCCCCAGGTAGGCTTTGGCTGACACAGCCCCATTTTTCATGCTTTACTGCTGCCCAGTCGGAGTTAGATACTTGGCACTGCTCCCCCTACTAGCCTGAGCAAGATCTGGGCAACAGCATCAGAACTGACTGATTCTTATGTGTAGGCTCTTATCACAGGAGAGGCCCAACACCCCACCCGGTGTCATCAGTTGCTCTCCTTTTGAGTTCCCGTGAGTTTTGCCTTGTGCTAATCCCTCAGAGACAGAATGAACAGACTTCTTTCTCTGGTTTTAAAATTTCTTGAAGAAATCTCATTCACTTTAATTAAAATAAGGCTTTACTCATGGCCCCTTTTCTTGGTTCCTTTTGGGATTTCTGAAGTCCTTTTGCTGCAGATTTGTGAAAACTTCTAAGGAACATTTGTTTCTTGAACAATTCCATTCATCTTAGTTCTCACAACGTATGTTCCATCTTATGTCAACATCCTGCCAGGAGTAAGCAGAAGAATTTCTAACTCTTCAAGTTCAAAGTTTATGCCTCTCTGTTGAATCACCCACTCAGTTGCTGGTTTTTATCTTTTGAAAACCTCAAACTCTACTTGTGTGCCTGGCAAAGATGAAAGGCAAGTTCTAAGTTCAGTGCATAATCTTACCTCTACCTGCTCTTAGCAGGTCTGCCGTTATCCAAAATCTCTGACCATTCATCTCATCCAAAAATGACAATTTTCTATGTAGAAGCCAGGAGTAGGGAGGTGTTGATTCTCTTATCTATACTAATAAAGAAAATTAAGCAATAATGTCAGGGAGGACATCACATAATATAAAACTGAAAAAAAAAGGTTGCATCATGCCACAAGCAATAATTAAAGTTCTTGAAATTGTAGTGGAGTTCAGGCTCTTTCAAAAAAATTTAATATCGCACATTATACCAAAATTCTTGAACCACAATAAAGATGTGCAAAATCTGCACACTAACAGAACTCTTCAGAACAGTTCCCTGTCCAGGCTATGCGTGTGGCTTGAGGATAACCAGCTGACTTCTATTATCATGAGCCAAAGCAGAGACATTGGGGTGATCACAGCCAGAAGAATTGCTGGAAGGATATACACTGATGTTCTGCTTCCGGCACTGTGGCATCTCGGTGGAATACTGGAGAGAATACAGTTCTCAAGAAAAGATATTTTTTATATATATATTTTTATTGTTATTTATGTCTTTTATATTTTGTATTCCCCTTGGGTAGCCCACCACCAATTCACCCGTGATCCATCTCCATGGTCCCTTATGTTCTTTTCTATTCCATTTTGTGCCCTTATCCTCCCCTCCCCCCCGCACCCCCCACCCCACCCACTGTGTGTCTCTCTCCTATTTGGTTTCAAGAAAAGATTTTGAGTAGGGGACACATTTTAAAGAACAGAATTAGGCACTGTGAGTGGTGGTGGCTGTCATACACTTTTAAAGATTTTTTTTTATATACATACAAGCTGGGGTACAGGCCAGAGGCGTGGGGCGGCGAGAGGGTTCACCAGAGACAGAGTGGGGAGCAGAACACCCAGATCAGAGGTACACTGCTGAGGGGAGCAGCGGGTAAGGCAGGAGAGGTCTGCCGCACCATGTGGGATTTTCCCTGGCCGGTCGTTGAACTCGTGTCGCAGCTGCCAACAGCTCCACAGCGCAGCGCTCAACCGCTGCGCCACTGGGGAGGCCCGGCTGTCATACACTTTTAAAAGAATGTGAGTTGTGGGAAGAAATGGTTTGGAGCAATGCTCTTACAGAAATTAGTCACTATTTTTGGCTTAACTAGTTAGTGATTGGTCCTGTTAAGGGGACTTTTCTTCATCTTTCCACCCCAAAACAAAGCAAACACAATAGGACTGAGTAGCAATTTATGGAAGTCTCATAGTTCTTAAATTGGAAGTGCAGTAATAAAATGTGTAAAGATATTGCATAACTCACCAGGTTGGTCTTTGAATGATCAGAGAGAATAACATGTTGAATAATTTTTCATCAAGTGCATCCCATTTAATAACTGTGGAAGATTTTATTATTGTTCTCAATTACTCAGCAAACTTGCATGAGACATTTATACATCCTGCATAGTTCCACGTGACTTGCAGTCCCTTCCTGTAGGAGGGCACACCTCCCCACTCATTAATGTTAGGTTCAACCATATAGTTTTGCTTCGGCCAATGAAATCTGAGGCATAATCAATCTGTACTATCTAATCAAAAACTTAAGAGCCATTTCGTGGTTCAGCTATTATATTCTTTTCCTTCTGCCACAATAAGTGGCACCTGAAAGACAGTCAACCTGGATTCCGAAATAAGCACACGCTGAGTAGAGCCATGGCTGACATGTTCCATGAATGAGAAATAAACCTTGTTGTTGTAAGCTATTGAAATTTGGATGTATTTCTTACTGCAACATACACTAGCACGAGCTTATTTATGATAACCATGCAAATTAGCACAACAGCTATTCATTGACACATGTCAACTGTGCAACATACATATTCCTAATGAAGTGCTAAAATCCAAATAGCTTCCATTAAAACACACCTTTCAGGCCTTCTGGTGGTGCAAGGGGTTAAGTCTTAGCACTATGAAGCTATCAGAAGCCACTGCCTATGAGTTCAATAACCAGCCAGGGAGCTAATCCACATGGCACAGCAGACCTCTCCTGTCTTGTGTACTGCTCCCCTGAGGAGTGGATTTCAGTCAATCCCCCTATTCCTATTCCCATACCTTTGGACTACACCCCAGCTCTTGTACGCATAAATAAATAAATCTTAAAAAATAAAACAAAACACACACCTTTCTTTTAAACTACAGCAAACCAAGTATGCCAATTTTTGACCTAGAACTTTTTCATTATTTGGTAGGTTGATAGCAGGTTTTAAAATATAATATTTCCTGTTTCTCTATGTTCATTAAAAATATTTTCATTGTACTCAGTCAGATTGCAACGATCATCAACCTAACATCTCTTCAAATAAAAACTGCACATAATCTTTAAGGGACTCCTCACTTTTGCACAAAACATTACCAATTTCCAGTATGGGGTGAGACATTACTTTGCCTTTATGAGTATGAATAAACAATCTAGTTGATTTCCAACATTCCCAACAGTAACAAAAGCAAAATGAGAGCACAAAAGCATTAGGAACCAGACATTTTATAAGTTTTTATAACTAATGAAACTACAGACCATAATTAGTTTCTCTCTCAGTTGTATTTTATCCTGAGAATCCAGTTTTCACAATTTCTAGGCTTGACATCTTTAAAGCCAAATACCATGACTTCTATTTTTGAAGAGAAATTATTTTAATTTCTGTTTCTATACATTTTCAAAATGATCTGTCAAATCAGAGAAATGTTAGACAAACCAATCGTTTCATGTAACATTGGCACAAAGTGAGTCCCAATGACTGGTATGTGAAGCCATATTCTTTATTTCTAGCCTTGGTCTTACATTTAGACATCTTTGCTTATCACTTTTTTCCTGGGTTCTCACATTGGGGGACAAATTAAGACTTTGAGACATGTACACAGGCCTGTATAGAGGTCGGTTATCTGCCCACTAGCTCTCCATGGGATAGTAGCACCACTAAGCCAGGTTGGTCTTTGTCATCTGAGTATTCTAACAGCCATGTCTTCCTGGCCTGGGGAAGTCCAGCTTCAGAAAAGAGAACCTTTCTGAATGCTTGTTCCCCAATCTCAACCTACCCTAGGCCAAGCCTACCTGCAGTACCAGGTATCCTAATGACTTGGGGCCCAGTGGAGAGGATGTTCAGAGGAAGAGTCAATCAAACAGTGACCTACATCACTGCTAAGGAAATGCCTATATAGTCTATACCATCATTCCTTTTCTTTCCTTTTGGAAATAAAATATCGATCTTGTACTTGCCAACTTGAGGACTTGACCACCCTCTAGGCCATATGATTTTCTAATTCTTCTGCTAAGTTTAACATTTTATTCTGAATCACAAATAGAGCTCCTGGACAACCCCTTCCCATCTTTCACCTCCCCTCCAAGCATACCAGTGCTTTGTCCTATTATTTTCTTGCATTTTGCTTTTACATATTTGTAACTCCACACTAGCTCTTTGTTCAAAATGTCAGTTATCTTTTTAAAAGATTGAAATAATAAGAAAACATATATTAAGAATGGGCAGAGGAACTGAATAGACTTTATTCCAAAGAAGACATAAAATGACCAAAAGGTATATGAAAAGGTGCTTAACATCACCAATTATTAGGGAAATCAAAACCACAATGAGCTATCACCTCACACCTGATAGAATGGCTATTATCAAGAAGACAAGAGAACAAAAGCTGGTGAGAAGGAAAGAAGGGGGAAAAGGAAATTTTGTGCACTGTTGGTTGGAATGTAAGTTGGTGCAACCACAAAGGGCTCTCCTTTCCCCTCCTCTTTCCTCCCCTTCCCTCTCTGGTTCTTTGTTCTGCAGGCTCCAGCACTTTGGCCTTTCCCAGCTCCACCTCCTCAACTTGAAGTTCATTGCACCCTCTTGGATCCCGCACCCCCTCCCTGCATTGCAACTGGGAAACTCTCTACACTACTAAGCTGGCGTCACTTATGTTTTCCTTCTCTCAGAGACCACTGTCCTTCATTATCTCATGGTCATTGCCTTGTTTTATATATTTCTTTCTGATTTGTTTTAGTTTTTTCAAACAGAATGTTAAATCTGATCTCTGTTGCTCCATCTTGACTGGAAACAAGTACATTTTTAATTTATCTGGAATTCATATGGGTATTAAGCTTTCTGAATCATTGAATTTCTGAGAATAACTGTACTTTACTCTTACTCTTATTTGAAAAGGTTGAATTGAAATAAAATTCTATTCTTTTCACTCCAAACTTTGAGGGCATTTTTTCTTTGTTTTTGAGCATTCAATGTTGCAGATAGGAAGGCTGGTGTGTGATTCTCATTCCTTTGTAATTAACTTTTTTTCTTTCTGCAGGATTTTAGAATTATTTCTTTATTGTATTTTGAAATTTCAAAGTGATCCATTTAGGCTTGGATTTTTTTTTTTAAGTAGTATCAGTGAAATTATGAGTTTGACAAACTAATTTTAAATGAATAATCACCTATAAAATAAATACATGATTATTAAAATAAAAAAATCCATTCCACTTAAAGTCATCTTCATTTTCACTGGTGTTATGTTTGCCACCCTTTGGGAAACTTTGGATTAAAGCATTGTGTAAAGAAAAATAACAGAGCCTCCCTGGTGGCTCAGGGGTTAAGTCTCAGTGCTATCAAGCTATCACCAGTCACTGCAGCATGAATTCAATCCCCAGCCAGGGAACTAACCCACATGGTGCAGCAGATGTCTCCCCACTGCTCCCCTCAGCAGTGTATTGCAGTCAATCTCCCCACTCTGTCTCTGGTGAATCCTCTCACCACCACCCCAACAGCAGCCTATACTCCAGTTCTGGTATGCATAAATAAATAAAATAAATCTTTAAAAAAATTAAAAATACGATTACATGTCAAATGATGGCTGTAAGAATTTAATGAGTTGTTATATGTAATGAACTTACCCCAAAACAGAAATGCATATTGTTATTGTACATGCTTTTTTTTTGAAGGCACATAAAAGTAATCTATGCCTATTTTTGTAACTTCCTAGATAGTCATATCTATTGCCAGATGACCAATTCTAAGCTTTTCTCTACTATTCTAGGGAAGTTCTTTTCTCCCATCTGAGGAGGTAAAAAGCACTTTGAAAGTTGTGTTTGGTTCTTTGGGACTCTCCCAGGGGAAACCTCACACTAAGGTATCCCTTGCAAAGTGTTGCCCAGGTAGGTAGCAAAAAATGGTCCAGATTTTTCTCTTACCAGTATTCATACCTTTTATGATGTGACTTTGTAGTTTATCCCATTTAGAGTTAAACAAGTTTCCATTGAATCTCCACTGGCTTAGTTACTTCTTTAATTAGCAGGATGCAGTAGAAGCGAATGCGTCAGTCCTGAGCTGAGGTCTCCGTAAGCCTTACATGATTCTGCTTACTCTTTTGAAATCCTGTCTTCACCATGATAGCAAGATGGATGAGCCTGCTGGAAGATGAGAGCATGCGCATGAGTCATTTCATCTATGGCCATCCTAACCCAATCAGCTCCTAGCCGACCTTACTACTGATCCCTGAATCAAATGAACCCAGCTGAGATCAGTGAAGCCCATCTCAGAACAAGAACTGCCTAACCAACCCAGAGACTCATAAGCAAAACCACATACTTATTGTATGTCAAAATAAATATATGTCCCATAATCTATCATTGTAAACTTGGCTACTGAATGACTGCTAGCTGCCCTTACCTGCTTGGGCAGTGTTGAGGATACATATCCCACAGGAAGTAAAGCTGAAAATGTGAACCTAACTCAGTCCTGTTGTGTCAGGACATTACTGAAATGATTAAATCAAATGCATGCCCAAGTAGAGAATTTACCATGAGAGATTTGTACTGAAATTATAGCTCTTACAAATGATTATGTAACAGTATTTTAAGAACTTTTAAAGAAAAGATTTTAAGTAGCTGTTGTTCCATCTATAGGATCAATTGTTACAATAGGGGCATTAGAACCAAAATGTTTGCATGACAAAAGGATATTTAGTCCCCAGTGGTTAGCCTTCTGTTTGGAAGCAGTAGTTACTAGAATAAAATTTGAGTAGTTCTAGAGAATGCACTGTTCCTTAGGACTAACAAGAAATGATGTGGTTATATTATGGCACCTTTTTCCCCCAAAATAACCAATAACATTTTCTCTGGGCCTCTGTTGTTTCCCTTCTGATTTTGAGGATGATTATGCCTTCGTCATTGAAACCCCCCAATCGGTGTCATTTTAAGCCAGTCATTTAGCTGCTTTGGGCCTCAGTTTCCTCATATGAATTATTAGATTATTGGTTGATTTCTCAGGTCTCCTCTACCCAGTTCAATTTCAGATACTTTTTTTCCCTAGGCAGTTTTCGCTCTCACTCATCAAACGTGTATCTCCTATATATCATGTGCCAGGCATTTTACTAGTCACTGGAGATCCAGCAGTGAATAATGAGACATGGCCTCTACCCTCACATTAATAATGATAACAAAAATGACAGCAAGCATATTATTAACAATAACTGGTACCATACTACATTATAGGTTCCAAAACATTTTCACAGACATTTTTGCATTTGATCTTCACTGCAGCACTGTTAACTGGTTAGGACAACTTTTATTATCTACATTTTCTATACGAAGAAACTGAGACTCAAAAATATTAGTAACTTCATCAAGGCTACAGGGAAATAATATCACTTAGGATTTAGAAATCTTGATTCTAATTATTTACAAAAATATTTTATTATACAGCTTGTTTTGTTTTTGGTTCTTTCTTCTGCTGATTAGAATGCTGAAGTAGTAGCTAGAGCTTAAGAATTCTGACCTATGAGGCTGCCTACCTAAGTAAAGTACATAAGACATCAGACAGAAGGGGTCAGATCTCTGATAATCATAGGGCCACCATCTCTGTTAAGAAGTAAAGTTCTATTTTCTAAACTTTAAGCAACTGTTATATATCTTGGTTTCTGGTTGTTTTGACACATGCAGCCAAAAAATCCTAACTTATGCAAATTTCTGTGGACTTTTTCCCCTTTCCCTCAGTTATGGTGGATACACACACAAAAATGAGTTAGCTCTGAACTAATGCTTCTGCAGCCAATATAATTATTTTTTAAAGGTTTATTTATTTGTGCATATAAGAGCTGGGGTGTAGGCCAGAGGTGGGGGGGATGGTGAGAGGATTCACCAGAGACAGAGTAGGGAGCAAAACAGGCTGGTCTACTGAAATACACTGCTGAGGGGAGCAGTGCACAAGACAGGAGAGGTCTCCTGCGCCCTGTGGGAAACTCCCTGGCCGGGATCAAAGTGTGCCGCAGTGGCTGCAGAAGCTTCATAGGCTGAGACTTAACTCACTGCACCACCAGGGAGGCCCCCAATATAATTATTAACTGAGATGTATTTCATGCAACTTAGTTGAAATGACTAACTGGGGGTTGAGAAAGGGTGGAGAGCAATGTATAGAGGGGGCCCAATAGACCAGGTTAAAGAACTGTGGATGGCTTGGTAAGTGTGGTGGTGACATAGCTCTTAAAAGGTGTGATCCTATACCTCTGCATCACATATATTATCTCACAATATAATCTCAATAAAATAAGATAAAATAAAATTAAGATCAAAATAAATAAATAAAATTACAAATAGCTTCTTAAACCCCTTTTTCTTGAGTCTGTCCTTTGCTATATCATCATCTTTTCTGCTTTCTTAACTGATAGACTACACAAATATACTGACTTTTTCATTCTTAAGAGAGGTGTTTTGCCATAAAGTTTGAATAAAGGACTTGGAGAAGTGTGGAAAAGGACTAAACTGTTGAATGAATAACAAGCCCTGGGTACTAAAATCAAACCCAGCCTCGTGACCTGTCTCAGATCCCTAAAAATGCTTCAGCGCTAGTCTGGGTGAACTACAGTGAGCTGTCACAATTGATGTAGTTATTATCAGAAGATCACAGTGTATGTACAGAAGTTCAGATATTGTCAACAGTTCTACATTTAAAAGGTTTCTTACGTAATTTTACAGCTGCTAAATCAAGCCCTGATGACACAGTGAAATAGGACCACGATATTAAAGCACTTAAACATGGGTTTTTAATTTGTTAACTAAACATTAAGACATTTCCTCAGTCTCTTTTTATATTGAAATAAAAAGACCTTCAGCAGCAAAGGACAGTATTAAGGTTTCTTTCAAAGATGCAGCCTGGTTTCTAATGTTCCAAACCTTTGGATTATGTAAAAATAAAAGCCAATGAAAAAGAATGTACAACTGAGAGATTAAGCATTATTTTTTTCTATTATCAATAATGCTCTATTAAAGCAGTCTACAAAGCTTTATTTTAAGAGGATATAAGTGATCAAATTATTAGATCAATATCCTCATTGCAATGTTTTGAGCCAAAAGAGGAATAACTGTGGATATGGAAATTCTGGACTTAAAATTATTCATCTGCTGATGAGAAGTTTAAAGAATTGCAATGCACTTACCAAGTTGGGTATGTGAGAGGAAAATATTGAACAAAATACTACCAATCTTATACTTCTAGGGAATTACTGGAAAATAACTCCTTATAAAGAAGACATAGAGCTATATTAACTCCTGCTTTACATCTCAGCCTTTGTGGAAAGACTAATTTTCATCTACCACAAACAATGAAAAATAGCTCTCAGCTGACAACTCTCTGCACTCTGATACGAAGCTCCCTTTATATATACACACACACACACACACACACACACACGTATTATTGCAGATAATGTTTGCATAAGGGGCTGAAACACTGTCTCATTTCCCAGGTCCTCTTTCACAATGTCACCTTAATACTCCTCATATGGGGTAGTGGAATTCACATTCATTCTCAAATTAGCAAATATTTGTGCCCATTTCAACCAAGAAATCATTGCAGAATGATACCATGTGAATTTGGAGGCTGGATCACAAAAATGACATGTGTTCATCTTGTCTTTGTGGGACACTCACTCTAGGAATTCACATGCATGCTGTGAAGAAGTGCAAACTAGCCTACACTGAGAGAGACCACATGGAGTGGCTACATGTTTGTGTCCCAGCTGATGACCAGCACCAGCCACCAGACATGCAAGGAAAGTCTCTAGATGATCCCAACCCCTGATTGTTGAGTTACCCCCAGCCTTTGTGTATTTGAGCTTTTGAGCTTTTGAGCTAAAGCTTCAGGTATGGTGGAACAAAGACAGTCCCTACACTGTACTTGAAATCCTGACCCACATATCTGTGTGCATAATAAAATGACCATTTTGCTACAACAAAGTGTTGGGCTGGCTTATTACTAAGCAATAGTAATTAGAGCTTATATGTTACCTATGAGTCATATTAATAATGATGATACTTTCAATTTATATAAAAAGCCCCCTGATAAACATAAATTTCATGTATTTTCAAGAGTCTTCAAAAGTGAAATAAGGATAATAGCATGACCTTCATTTTGCCCATTAGAGGTCACCAAATCATGAAAAAGTTATAATTCATATAATATCACAAACCTTGTCATTAACTAGAACTCGGACATTTTGTCTTCCAATTCTAGGCTTTTCCCCAAAAACCTTGTGCTAAACCAGGTTAGTCCTATTTATTTGTTTTCTTTAAATTTGTATCTATGTGATTATCCTATCTGCTAAGTTATAGGCCCTTGACTCCTAATACCTTCTGTGCTTTTAAACTTGGATATCCCATTACTGCAAATTTAGTTTGCCCTGAACCAAGACCATTGTCTTTTTTGCAAATATGTAGCTTCTGAGAGAATGATAAAGCAAACAATGCAAAGTATTTGCTTTGTCTGGTAAAGGGTATGTCGGATCTGTTAAAGGATGTAAAGAAATGTTCTTCTTTGCATGATTCTTTTCTGTAAGCTTGAAAATAGTTCAAGATAAAAAGGAATGTTAAAGAGAAAGGGGACAAGGGACCTCCCTGGTGGTGCAGGGGTTAAAATCTCAGCACTATCAATCCATCACCAGCCACTGTAACATGAGTTCAATCCCTGCAAGGAAGCTAACCCACATGGTGCAGCAGACCTCTCCTGTCTCCCCCACTGGTCCCCTCAGCAGTGTATTTCAGTAGATCTGCCTATTCTGCTTCCCTCTCTGTCTCTGGTGAATCCTCTCACCCTCAACACCTCTGGTCTACACCCCAGTTCTTGTATGCATAAATAAACCCCTTGTTTAAAAAGGGGGGAGGGACAAAGACTGAAAACAAAAAAACTGAAGCTACCCACACTTCTCTGATTCTGATAGTGACTGTCTTTTGTTACTGGCTCTTAAACACTCCAGAGCAATCCTTCACTCAAGGTAACAACCAATTTAAGCAGTTGTATGTCTTTCTTTAAGGTATCTATCATGGACATCTGTTTTTCTGTCTTCCCAATATCCAATCCCTTCTTCTGATAATTAATTTTCCTTTTCTCCAGCTTTAGATCTTGTGGAAGGATGGAGTTCATACCATTCCCTGACTCTAGGGATAGAAATGAAACCCAGTTATAGCATCTCACAGATGGCCAATGACAAAGCAGTAGATCAGCCATTAAGAAAAAGAGATCTGGACCTCCCTGGTGGCGCAGGTGGTGCTGCACTGTGGAGCTGTCGGCAGCAGTGACGCAAGTTCGACACCCGGCCAGGGAAATTCCCACATGGCACAGCAGACCTCTCCTGCCTCGTCCGCTGCTCCCCTCAGCAGTGTATTTCCGTCGATCTGCCTGTTCTGCTCCCCACTCTGTCTCTGGTGAACCCTCTCACTGCCCCATGCCTCTGGCCTGTACCCCAGCTTGTATGCATAAATAAATCTTTAAAAAAAAAGAAAAAGAGATCTGCTATTTGCAATAACATGGATAAACCTTGAGGACATTATGCTAAGTGACATATGTCAGAGAAAGATAAATGCTGCATGATCTCATTTATATATGGAATCTCAAAAAGCTGAAGTGATAGAAACACAGTAGATTGGGGTGACCTGGTACATGGGTCTGTGGGAAATGGAAAGGTCTTGGCCAAAGAATATAAACTTCCAGTTTTAAGATGATTAAGTTCTGGGGATATAATGTACAGCATGAAGACTATAGTTCACAATATTGTGTTGTATACTTGAGAGTTGTTAAGACAGTAAATCTTAAACGTTATCACCACAATCACCACCAATTAAAATGATAATTATGTCAGGTGATGGATGCATTAACTAACCTTATTGTAACCATGTATAATATATAAGTGTATTAAATCATCACATTGTACATCATTAACTTACATAACGTTATATGTCAATTATAGCACAGTAAAGCTGGGGCAATAGATTCCTTTAATGGTTCAATTAGTAAAGAAAATATCCCAATTGATATTGTTGGTCCTGCTTTTCTTTTTCTATTTTGATTTAGAGAGTAATGTACAAAAACATTTTTTTTTTGTTCTAGGTAATACACACTAGAAAAATTACATTTTTACAAATAAAATTGACATTCTATCTTCCTCCCCCTTTAAAATAATTCTCACCCTGGCTCAAAATGTAATCTGTCAAGTCAAAATGTTTTCCCTAGATAGGGAAATTTAAAATAAAGTTGAAGGGCACTGTCTACAATTGTCAAGTCATGGAGTCAACCTAAGTGCCCTTCAACAGATAAATGGATAATGAATCATGGAATATATACTCAATGGAATACTACACAGCTGTGAAAAAGATGCAATAGTGGCTTGGGGGGGAAATGGATAAATCTCAAGATGATTATAGTAAATGAAATAAGTCAGAAAATGATAGATATCAGGTAGTTTCACACATTGTGGAATATAAATAACCAAAAATCATACACAGGCAGAATACAACAAGAACAAATCTTGAATTAAGTAAAAAAATTTAATGGTTACCAGCAGGGATACAGGGAAGAGAGGAAAGGGTGGAAGAGAGGCAGAGGGGTGTTGGTTTGGTGGAGTGTGAGTGGAACATGTGCACATATGGAAGAGGAAAAATGTAACCCCAAAATAAAAATTTAAATTTAAAAATATTGAATAAAATAAAGCTGAAATATTGGAACCTCTATTATATTGCAAAGAAGAATTTCCTGTACCAGAATTCTTTACAGAAGGATGAAATATACCATCCCCCAGGAGACTCAGAAATGTAGGCAGAGGCATCTTATTAATAGGAGTAGAACTGACCAGCACTTCTTTTACTCACACTATAGCCCCAGGTTTTGAAATCAGCCTACCATCTATTTAAGAGAGAGAATTTGGGACCTCCCTGGTGGCTCAACGGGTTAAGTGGCAGCACTATGAAGTTATCCAGAGCCACTGCAGCACAAGTTTGATCCCCGGCCAGGGAGCTTCCCACATGGCGCAACAGACCTCTCCTATCTTGCCTGCTACTCCCCTCAGCAGTGTATTTCAGTCCATCTGCCTGTTCTGCTCCCCACTCTGTCTCTGGTGAATCCTTTCACCACCACCCCCAACACCTCTGGCCTACACCCCAGCTTGTATGCATAAATTTTAAAAAGAAAGAGAATTTGGTTATATGTAATTTTATAAAAATCAGTCTTGAGGTTTTTGTTTTTTTTTTTAAGAACATGGAATCTAGAGCTATGTATATGGGGAGCATGATTGTGATAGGAATCTTATTCAGAAGCAAGTAAATATTCTCATAAAATTCAGTATCTGGTTGCTCAAAAAAACCCAGTGTAAACCTTTTTTACTTGCTGATTCTACTCTACTCCACCCCCTTCAGAAGTTAACACATGGTTTATCAAATCTATACAACTCAGCACAATGTACATCACCCTGCCTATTCCCTTATCTCACTGACTTGCATCGCTACCATCCCTGGCAATCCCTACCAGGCCTTCCCAGAAAGATCCCATAGATTATTGGCTCATCTACTCACTCTTTTCCTCTTGCTAAGTCTCTAGGGACTGATCTAATGACCTTTAACCATTCCCCCCACCCCCGGCTTTTTTTTTTTTTTTAAAGAAATAAACCTTCTAGATTTGTTTTAGTGTTTCTTCTGAGTAGAAGCTCCACTGGCAGGTTGAGAACCTTCTATGGTATTGAGTGATAGATGTTGAATCCCATCCTTACTGGTATTTGCTCCTTGGAGGTGAAAAAAATAAATGTTTTATAAAGCTCAAATTGGCCTTATCAAACAAAACATCTGCTAGATCAGTGAATGACTGGTGACAGCAGGAGACAGCAGTGCTGGCCTCTCCAATAGAAGTCACTGCAGTTAATAGAAGCTATTATGGGAAAATTCTGGCAAGAAGTTTTCTTTTTCTTTTTTTCTCCTCCAGACAGCTAAAATTTTTAAAAGAAAAAATGTATTCAGTTGCTAGGGTAACTGTGGTTTCAAAACTACCGTAACAAAAGCCAGATATCACATATCAAACTACCAAATTGTTAATTTGACTGCTATTTTAAAATAACTACTTAAAAGAGATGTTTTCTCCTTATCTAGCTGTAGAAAAAAAAGGAACAGGGAAAATAAAGGAAGAGGAGAGCAAAAGGAAACTGGTAGATTCATTTAGGAAATGCTTTTGCTTTACTAAATATTTGTTGGAAATAAAAATCCTTCACCATGTTATGGATACATTTGTATGCAGGAATTATTTAGACGTATTCAAAACATAAGGAGTATAGTGGGTTATCCTGTTTTCAATTTCTCATCCCACATTTCAAACCCTGCCTGGGTTTTCTGTGAATGGTTTTCTGTGGGCACTTGGTAAAGGAATTGGTTACTTGAGCGAGTCATGCATGCTCTGAAATCTTTTATGGGTGATTGTGTTTGTCCTGTTTCTTGCTTTTCATCACTGATTTAAAGGGACTATAATAAAGCTGCTAAGTGCTTGGACACTAAATCAGACATGGTTAGGGCAAAAAAATCTATCTTCTTTAACCTCTCTGAGCCTGTTCCTTCATTTATAAAAAAGTTATCAGGACAAATGACTTGGTTACCTAAACAAGTAAACTGCAATGAAGGAAAAGAAAGAAAGGGACCTATAGATTAAAAGAGATTTGAGAGACATATCAACTAGATGTATAGATATCGCTTAGATCTGATTTGGGGGGGAAAGGCAAGTGTAAAAACCCATTTATGAGACTACTGGGAGACTTGAACACTAATTAGATGTTTAAAAATGTTAAAGAATCGTTTCAAATAGGCTCACATATGATTATCACGTGGTGATTTTTATTTTTATGGGTCATTATCTTTTGATATTTTGATTCATATGGAAATGTTTATGATTAAAATATGATGTTTGATATTTGCTTCAAAATGAGGAGGAAATGTACAGTATTCTACATCATAGTATTCTACTTTAAAACACATTTTGAGATTTTCCATAATAAAAACTATCAGTTACACTCACCTGATAAGATTATCACATAAATTTAAATATGATACTGTGTGTACAGCAAGCACTTGGCAAAATGCCTGGTATGTAACAAGTGCTCAATATATGTTGGTTATTACTATTAGACATGTGACTTTTCTCTGCCATATGCAGACCTATGAAAGCCAGATCATGAAATGTGTGACTGACCAGAGGGGCCAACCTTATTCCTTCCAAAAGAAGCTGCCCCTAGAATTATACCCATCTTCATCCAACCTGGTTTTGTACTAGGCCATATGCTTTCCACACTAAAAATCTGTTGCTGGTTTTTGCCTCTAGTTCACATTGCATCTTAGATGTGAATGGTATTTCAATGTAAAACAGAAGGCAAGAACATTTTAAAAGTTCAACTATTAGTAAATATTGAGCACACTGCTAATAATTTCCATATATAGTTTTATTTAACCTTTATGATAATTCTCTGAAGTAAGAACTACTAGGTTAATTTTAGAGAGGAGGAAACAGAAGTTCCTTGCCTATCAAGGACATGGCATTAAGTGGTATACCTTATCTCATACCCATCTCTGAGAGCCTCAAAGTGCTTATGCCCAGCCAGGAGCCCTGACTTACTTACCTTTCTTTGCCTTGTCTTACATTAAAAAGTAACCACAACTCAGAAAAGTTAAGTTGGCATCCTCACTCAAAAAGACTCATCTGTCTGTCGACTGACTTAGCGCTAGTTTGCAGCAGGATGGTAAAGATCTGTATACCTGATAAGGGAGTCACAGTCTTGGGTGGTAGCTTGAAGCTGGCAGGGAGGAGGCTTAAGAAAGGATAATAAAAAGAAGAAAGTTTTCAGGACTGCACTGACATTTGTGTTTAATTTTTCTCTTGTTCTAAACGTTGCTATTCAACTTTCTAAGGAGAAGAGAAAAGCGGAGCAAGATACCTTATACGAGAACCGTTCAACTCCAAGAATTAAAAACAGCCAACTGCCACCCAATACCTTGGGTCTGAATTCAAGCTCCATCTGTAGTTTAGTTCGGTGGTTGCCCTGACACCCTAAATTTGCAAATGATGAGTTGATTTTAGAACCCAGCTTATTTAAAATGGGACAATTCCACAGAAGGCGGGTATCTTATTACAGCCCGAGTTATTGGTTGTTTACATGAAACATTACGGGAGAATGGAGTGGAAAAAGAGGCACCAGGAGAAACAGAAACTCCCAGAGACAAAGTCCCCAAGGAGAAAGAGTTACTGCCTGAAACTGGAGGGTCAGACTCCTGGGCCCCACTCCAGGGCGTCGGTTGGGGTCGGGTTCTTTCAGCAGCCGCGGGGAAGATTTCCAGCTCACCCTTTCCCTGTGGAGGCCCAGAGGGTCTCACTCTAAGACCACCAGCAACCACGTTTCCGCAAGGAGCCCACACCACCCCTCACTAGAGCGGACCGCCCACTTTCCCAGGCCTGTCCAACCCCTGCTGCGTATCCCGGATCCTCTCCCAGCGCTGGTCTACCGGTCCTCTTAATTAGGAAACAATAGCTATTTAAGAAGAAGTGCAAATAACTGCGCTCAGCGCACCCAAGCGTGGCATTCTCGGGAGTTCCCCCCGGACAAACAACCCAGCAGCCTAGAGCAGCCGCGCTGGAAAAGAGGGAGCCAGTTTGAGCGACCAGGGCATCAGGAGCACCGGGCGACCCGCCTCCTCGGGTCCCGCCTTCAGCCTTCCCGCCTAGCGGGAACCCGAGGAGTGGGGAACCACCCTCTTCTCTGCGGCAAATCTAGGGGTGAGGGAGAAGGGTCCAGAAGCCCCCAGAGAGACGGCGCGGAACGTGGTACTTAACAATCTTGAGTCAGGGCGTTCCGCAGTCCGGCTTCAGGCCCCCGCGCCAGAGGCGCACTCCAGGAAGGGCGCGGGCCAGGTGCGTGGTGTCTCTACCCGCAACTCCTACTGTTGCCGGAGGGAAACGGCCCTCAATACCTTGGAGGGTGGAGATTCCTCACGTTCCCTCCTCCCGCTCCCCAAGGTCGGAGAAAAGAGGTGGGATTAGGCAGGGGTGAATATTCCGCGTGCTCTGTAATTACGCACACACTGAAATCTTCACCGTTGACTTAAGTTACTTGGCGCTGCGATGGCTGTGGCCCTGCGTATTGATTAAACGCAGCCTTTATTTACCTCAACAGTAAATGCAGAGATTAGCAACGTTCGCTTCATCACAATAATGGGGTTTATAATTAAGGGGCAATGCATCCCAGATGTAACAGAGTCTCAGGAAGGCGGGAAGATTGCTTCTCGAACAAGGGCACTCGGTGAGCTGAGGCGGCGGAGGTGCCGAGCCGGGCGCAGAGCAGGAGGCGGAGGGCTGGCCCTGTCGCAGCATGGCCGCGGGTCACCGAGCCAGCGAGGCCTGCCGCTCACTTTGGGCAACAGAACAACCCTGCTCCTGGGAGGGATCTGAAGCGCAGAGCACGCCTCCCCACAGCGATGTCACCTGCCTCAAGCTGCACGGTCTGCTGCTGCCTGGCTGAGGATGGACGCCGCCGGCGCGTGCCGGAGTGAGTGTGTCTGTGCCATCAGCGTGCATTCTGCAAGCGGCAACGGGAGGGGCTCAAGGGGAGGTGCACGTGTCTAATGAGCAGGGAGCCTCTCTCTGTCCCAAAGTATACCCGGCTGGTGATAGAGAGTCCAAAAGCAAGTCTGGGTGGCAGTGTCCCTCTGGCCTCGCGATGGGGGTGGGTGTGACTTCCTTCGCTGAGCCAGACGCGAGGTCAAGCGCGCAGGGTTGAATTCTAGAGTGGCAGAAATTGAGAAAGCATGGAAGTGCCGACTCAAAACAGGCCTGTTCCCGGCATGTCGCATGGGGTGCTGAGTCTTTGGTGGGAATCTTATAACTGACAACTGACTTCTTTCTTAAGCTTTCACTCATCTGCAGGGCCCTGGGAAGTCCTAGGAAGGACGGTTGAAAGGAACTAACTCAGAAAACTCAGGAGAATGAGATATGGGTTAATAAAGGACCTAAGAGAGTACCTGGTAAGGGGTGTGTGTGTGTGTGTGTGTGTGTGTGTGTGTG